>JAMQCK010000569.1:0-19896 GCA_024196135.1 Pleurotus ostreatus/Saccharomyces cerevisiae fusant | reverse complement strand
CGCGTCAAGCCGCTCCCCAAGCGCCGCCGCACCAGCCCAGCCGAGGGCGCGACCCCCGAGGGCGGCTCCCCCATGCCGCCCGCCCCGCCCGACCTGCCCCAGGACGGCGACGCGGCGTACTTCGCGCCCGGCGCCGCGAATCTGCGCGCGCACGACCCGGGCGCCGCCCCGCGCGAGGCGGACGACGATCCGTCCGAGGGCGACTACATCGATCACCTGCAGCAGCCCGGGAACACGAAGAAGCGCAAGGTGCCCAAGGCTGGCCTCTCCGGTGGCGAGGACGATCCCGATCACGACCGCGGGGGGCTCCACGGGGCGTCGCAGCTCGCCTCCGCGGCGGCGCAGGGCGCGCCACAGGCGCCGCCCGTGGACCAGCCGCCGCCACAATATTCGTTTGCCACGATCGGCGTGCCACCGAGCGCGGCAGCGCTTGATACCAATACGGCAGCGACGACGCTCAGTGCGCTCACGAAGCGCCTCACGCGCACAGCTAATAAGCGTGCGCGGCTTGGAAGGACGCTCAGTCTGGTCACGCTTGCGGGGCTGCAGCATAAAGACATGCTCAGGACGCGCAAGCGCCAGCTCACCGCCGTGCTCGGTGCACTTTCCCAGGGGGATGCACAAGCTCTCGATCAAGCGCTTGAGGCAAGCTGGCCATTGGGCTCGGGCGCGTCTGGCTATCTAGGTGGTGCAGCATCGTCGCTGCTCACCGGCGCTAATACGACGACAACCACTACTGGTCCTTCCGATGACGTTCAGCACACCCTCGAACCCCTCAAGACGCGCAAGTCGAAGCGTGCTCGTGTGCGCGAGGCGCGGCGTGCGCGGGCGAACGTCGCGCTTCGTCACCCCGATGCAGCGCCTTTTCCTACGTGTGACTTTTCATACAAGTGCCCGAGCGCTAGTGAGTGCTCGCGCACATGAGATCGGCAGCTACTTACCTTTTTTCCCTCCTTTCTTCGTCTCTCCAGCTGCCGAACGCTTGATCACAACCAAGGAAGAGGTGAACGCGCTGCGCGCACGCTTCGAGGCCGAGCTCGCGCGGCAGGCGAGCAAGGCAGCCCAGGCCAACAAGATGGCGCTCGCCTCGCGCCGCCAGGGCGCCACTGCCCCTCCGGGCGACCGCGATCGCAAGTCGCGCATGCGCACGACGAAGAAGAGCGGCGCGGGCGGCGACCAGAAGGCCGAGTTCCTCGCGCTCCCCCCGCAGGCCGGCACCCCGCCCGCGAAGCCGGCGAAGGGCAAGAAGAAGAAGCGCTCTGCGCTCGCGAACGCGTCGAACCCGCACCACCTGCGCAACTACGTGCCCTCGCGCCTGCCGCACTCGTCCGGCGGCGGGCACCACGCTGCGAGCAGCACGCCGCAGGACGAGAACGTGCCGATCAACTTCCTGAGTAAGGGTATTGGGAAGGGCGCGCTGATCAATCCGGCGGACGAGTGGGTGTGCCCGTTCTGCGAGTACGAGCTGTTCTATGGGGACGAGGCGGAGTACAGACGGGCGATCCGGAACCGGAAGAAGATCCTGCGGAGGCGGTGGGGGGCGGGGGCGCGCGCGTGTGCGGCTGCCTGTGGGCCGGCGCACGGCGCGAACGCGCGTGGCAAGGGGAGGGAGGAGGAAGAGGACGAGGGGTACGACGACGAGGCGCTGTACGACCCTCCGGCGGATACCTACGTCCCTCCTGCCCCCGTGCAGCAGAAGTGGGACCCCGGCCGCGGCGGTGGGCAGCAGAAGGGTGCCCAGGCCGCGACTGGATAACCTGGGGTCGCGTCAGGATAGTCCAAGTCTCATCTGGAGATCATCGAGGCGCACAAAGGTCCGCCTGAAGGAACATATCTAACTCTCTAACTCGTGCTGCTTTCCTTTGTTTGTTTAACGCAACAGTCCATCATCGTTCGCATCCATCGGTTCGTTCAGCATCGGAACCATACTCACAGTCAATCACCCATACTTACGCTCTTTGCTTACACCTGCATGATTTAATTCCCTGTGTCGTTTACGGCAATAAATTATGTTGGATTTGCACAGGACTGGGGAAGACGAGATGTTCGCACCCTACATAGAGGTGCGTACGGTCTGCTTTGCTTTGATGTGCGCAGAGATGGAGATTGAATAGGGCGGATGGGGACAATTTTGGGCACAAGGGCTTCCTGATATGGACTTCATAGAACGCTGGGTGTGGTGACTAGGGTAGGGGGGAGATATGGCATTGAAGCGCAGATATCGATGGGGTCTTCTATGGGCACGCTGTGGGCTGCGGAGAAGCCGAGGGCATGCTTTTTCGCAGGGAAATTTTGCAAGAGACCTTTGCGAAGGGGAGAGAGACGCATGAATTGTGACCAGGAAATCCGGGGACTGAATCTGAGTTGGGCAACGTGATGAGCGACGAGAGGGGGAGGGGAAGATGATCGGGATCAGGTGGATTGCGGGGGCAATATGCGAGGATGTTGCCGACACGGTCCTCGCACGGTCCTCGTCCTGCTCCCATGCTCGTTGACGCATACCCTTCCCTCTAGGCCTCAGACGCTGCTCTCGGCTGCCCCCCTGCTCCCCAGCTGTCACGTAAGCGCACACGCCGCTTACATCGGACGTACGGTTCCCGACGCTGCATTGTCCGCCCCTCTTCAAGAAGCTGCGCTAAGACGAGCTCGGCATCTCTCTCTCGGTCCCTTCAAGCCCAGTACACAATCCTGATGGCGACCTCTGACGGACGATACATGTACACCGTCCCGCCGCCTTCGTACGGATATACCTACGGCCATGAACCATCCTCTTATGCCCGCAACGCCCGTGCCGTGAGTGGCGGCGTGCACCCTTCAAGTGCGCTCCAGCACCCGCACCACTACTCGGCTCCTGCAGCCCAGCCTCAGCAGCACACCGGGACAATCCCGCCACCGCCATCCGCGTACACGGCTCAGCAGCCCTACGCCCACTCCCAGCACCAACACCCCCATCCCCACCAACAATCTCGCGCCCAAGCATCATCGCAGCAGCGCGCACCCGCTCCCCTACATGCTCTGTCCGCCCCCACCCACCAAGCTTCGCAAGCACAGCAGCAGTACGTCTCGCCCTCACCCGCGGCGCCTGTTTCCTACCCCACATACGGCTCTGTAAACGGGGGCAGCGTACGCGCGAACAGTCCCCCCTCCCCCTCCTACGACACGCAACAGCGCCCGCCGTACTCCGCGCGAGCCGAGTACGAGGCACAACGGCCCGCTTACGACTCCTCACGAGCGAGCTTCGAAGCGCCGCGGACGAGTTTTGATGCTCAGAGGACAAGCTTTGATGCGCAAAGGAATAGCTACGAAGCACCGAGGAATGCATACGAAGCCTCACGAGCGTCGTACGAGTCTCAGCGACCGCAGGAGGTGTCGCGAACAGTGGCGCCTGGGTACGAGTCCTCGCGGCAGTACGAAGCTGCTCCGCGGCCGGCGTACGACCGACAGGCGTACGAGGCACAACGACAATCCTACGATGCGTCAAGACAGCAGTGGGGATATGGACAGCCATACGCGCAAGCACCTCAACCGACGCAGCCTGCCCAACCACCTCCACCCAACGCCACTGCGTCGTCCAGCGCCTCCTACCCATCCTCCGCCCCGCAGTCATCCAGCGCACCATACCCATCGGGAGCTCCTCACCCGTCGAGTTCCTCGTACACTTCTAGTGCCACCCATACCGGGTCTTCTGGTGCCCCTCAGCCCGGACCTTCTAGCGCCCCGCGCTCGGCCAGCTCATCGCAGGTGCCCGCTTCGTCATTGCAGCAGGCATATCCCGCAACATATCCTACCCCGGCAGTGCCGCCGCCCGAGCCGCTACGCAGCAATGCTACGCGGGGTGACGCGTCGATGCGCGGCGAGACCTCGATGCGGGTCGATACGAGTCTGCGCGGTGAGACCTCGATGCGCGTTGATTCGAACGGCCATCGGCCACCTCCGAATGGTTATGGGCCACCAGCCAGCGAGCAACGTGCCTCAATAGGCGCGCAACCGCTCACGAACGGTCAAAGATCATTGTCGAATGGGCAGCGGGCGTCAGTCAGTTTGACAAGACCCCCAGGAAACGGCCACCCACCAAGTAGCAGCCAAGCGCCGCTAATCAACGGGTACTCGCCACCAACAATTAGTCATGCTCTTTCCAATGGGTTTCCGCCTACGAACGGGCACTCGCCACCAACGAATGGACATCCTCCAATGAACGGGCATGCGCCATCAAATGGGCGCCCTTTGATGAATGGCTCGCCACCAGCGAACGGACCGTTGACGCCAAACGGGCACTCGGCAACCAATGGACATCCATCGGTCAACGGACACGCCTCATCGCCGCCTCCGCCTCCGCCACCTACGAACGAATATGCGCGAACACCCTCACCAAGGATTCAGATCGATTACCAGAATGTGCGTCTCTGCTCCATCTATTTTGTCTATTACCTCTACCATCGTTTCCCCACGTCTACTGTCCCTTCATCTACTCTTCACACACTCACTGACTGCGAACTTATTCACTCTCCGCAGCTCCTCCGCTCCTGTCGCGTCGTCCTCGATGGCGCGCGCGCCCTCCAGTCCGACTTCACCGCCGACGTCCATTTCAAGCCGCCCATCGAGGCCCTTGAGACTATGTTTGCCGCCGCGCACGCGAACGTACGTATGATGCGTGGGGAGCGGGGTGTGCAGTGGGAGGTCGTCGAGGTAGACCGGGTCAGCAGCGCGGGTGTGAATGGGAGGGAAGGTGCGGCGAATGGACGAGACGGTGGCGTGAACGGACGAGACGGTGCAGCAATGGGACGAGACGGTGGCGTGAACGGCCGCGATGGACGAGAAGGTGCAGCAGTTGGGCGAGAAGGAGGCGGGCCGCCACGAAATGGACGGGAGCCGACGACGCCTGTGAAGGTGTCCTCGTCGCCTGAGGCAGCGAAGATGGCGTCGCCGGAGGCGTCGAGGGGATTGCCGCCGCCGCCCGCGGTGGGGCAGTCGCAGTTGATACATGCGATGGAGGGTGAGGGGCAGACTTGTCTGGGTTGCGATGCGACGACGACACCGGAGTGGAGGAGGGGGCCGATGGGTGAGTGTCTCGATATAAACTTGCATGATATCCGTGTGTTTCTCCGCTGCACTTCGAGGGCTTCCGTTCTTTTGGGTTCCGGTGCATGGAGGACGAACGCTGACATGTCATTGCAGGACCGCGGACGCTGTGCAACGCGTGCGGGCTGGTGTACGCGAAGATGGTGAAGAGGCGCCAGAAGGCGGAGGGGCGGGAGAAGCAGGACATGTCTGAGAGCGACGAGGAGGACGGAATGGAAGTTGACTAGCGCGAGAACGTCAAAGACTTCGCTCTCCTCTCGTCGTCTTCTTCAAGCCTCCCAGTCGCCCTCGGCTCGCATGCCACGCCTTCCTTTCCCTGATACGACCTCCTACAAGAACATTTCGCGCATATCCTCGAACGGTGGAACAATATTATATCGGGCCTACACATATTCTGCGATTCCAATGGTACTTTGGTTCGGTCAACATACATCCGTCGTTGCTATCCCGTCCATCATGTCCCTTCACGAGCTTCCTTTATGATTCTGCCCTTCATGTCCTGCTTCGTTGACTGCTTCGCCCTCTCCTGTGCCCTTGCCATAGTATATACACGCAGTCATCTCTTACTCATCTGCACAAACCTACTGTCATCCTTACTTTGTACCTCCTACATATTGCGCGCCCGATACCCCATTTGTTGTCCCGTTCATACATACATACCAAATCTTTTGCACGTCTTGACACGATCCATTGACTGATCACCCATGTTACGACTTTCTCTGGCTCGCTGCTTTCGTTTCTGTGCTGTTCAGAAAGATATGGTACTTCTGATTTCTCCGTCCTATGTGGCCCTGCAGCTCTTGAAGGGCGTGTGTTCATGTGAAGAGCATCCGAGCCTGCCTGCGGATGCGCACTAAAGAAGCCCCAGAATCGATGGATAGCTAAAGCATGTTGTCAACATCACACTCTTTCTGCAATAGTCTCCCTTGGCATTCTGCAACAGTCTCTCCTCTGTGCTATGCCCATGATTCTTTTCCACCCCAGCAAAAACACAGTCCGCTGACGCTGTGACGCTTAGAGACCCGACCGTGATTTGAACACGGGACCTTAGGATCTGCAATCCCACGCTATAACCACTTAGCTATCGAGTCGTGGTCAAACCAGCAACCGTGCACACCACAACAGGGACGCGGCGTGAAGTACACTTGACACGACAACGCGACACGCTGCCGACCTTTACTTCTGCTCTGATCATCTCCCATGGCTTCCACCGCCCCACCTAATGCGCCCCCTCAATCGCAGGCGCAGCCGCAACCTGCCCCAGGACAGCTGCCGCCCGGCGCCATTCGCCTAGCCCCCGGGCAGCGTCTCCCACCCGGCGCGCAACGCATCCCCATGCCCCCACCCGGCGCGCCGCGCCCGATGATGCCCCCACAGACCGACCCCGCGCTCCTCGAGGCAATTGACGCGACCTTTGAGCCCCAGCCCATTGCATTCCATGCCCAAGAGCCGTACATGGTGCTCTGCCCGGAGCACAAGCTCGAGAAGTGCGCGGCGTGCGACGTGGACTACGCGCACCTGAACCGGCTGTCGCGGTTGCTGGCGAAGAACCCGAATTTGCGGTGCCCGCCGCCGCCGCAGGTGATGAGCAGAGAGCTGCAAGCGGCGGTGACGGGGTTGAAGGAGGAGGGGAATGTGAGTGGTGGCGTTCATTATACTGGGGAAGGGATTGCTGACGTGGGGCTTCCTTGCAGAAACTGTTCAAGGCTGGGCAGCATCAGCAGGCGGTATCCAAGTACACGATGGCAGCGTCGGTCGCCGTACAACGTCCGCCATGGGAGGCATCGCAATTCATGCGCGAGGACGTGAGCGCCATCCTATCCAACAGGTGCGTGTCGATCCAATCTTGTGCCCTACTCAAAGTGCTCATATTATCCCCTCATATAGAGCCGCCTCCTTCCTTGAAGTACAAGACCCCATCTCTGCTCTTGCGGATGCCAATGCCGTTGTCGAAATCCGGTACGTGTCACCATCGAATATCCTATTCGTAGTGCTAATATATACTCCCCTCACAGTCGCCCTTGGTCGAAGGGTCACTTCCGTCGCGCAAAGGCCTTGCAACAGCTTGGCTCCCTCTCAGAGGCGGCAGCCGCTGCGCGCCAGGGTCTTGCCTTCGAGCCCGCCAGCGTGGTACGTCTTCTGCCTGAGGCTCCTCCTTGCATCTACTCAATTGCATAATAGGAGCTCAAAAACCTTCTCGACGAGATTGAGCGTGCGGAGGCCCAGCAGCGGGAATCTGTGCCCCAGATCACGCCCAATGGCGAGGCGTAGACGGCTCATGCACGCACATTGGACGGCGTCCGCGTACTTTCCCCGTCTGCCATTTTGTTTGATTCCTATTGATTCGGCTTGACAATGGATTTCGTGTACATCTTGAAAGCTCAAAGCTGGGCCTGAACGTGAGGTGGAGGAGTGAAGCGCGTCCTTCTGTTTTCAGTGTTGGGGCCTCGGCGGCCCGGGGGACGTCCGGGAATGAAGTCAGATTGCACATTTTGCTTCGCGGACGCGGTACTGCGTAGTGGGCGAGCTCTTCGCATCAAGCTACGAAGGAGCACGTATGGCAATGAACCTGCCACACGCCCTAGCTCAAGTTCAACTTCGAGAAACGTTATCCCGCCGAGAACTGATCGCCGCACGTGGCCATTGTTGCGCCACGCGATCCGGGGGAAGCGCGGTCGTCGGTCCGAGCCCGCAGAGCAAAGACGGTCGATCCGTCACCTGAACTCATCTCCCACTCCCCGGTGTCGCAAATCTGCGTAGTGCGAAAGGCTATCGCGGCGCTCTTATCTTCACGGACGCTTTCGCCGCACCTCCTTCGTGTCGCCTCATAGTTCGACTCAGCGACGCCCCTCGAAGACCAACGCCAACATCGGAGACGAAGACAACACAAGGGAGAACCAAATTGAAGCATATCATCAGCAAAACCCTCTTCAATACGCAACACGATCCATGCCCCCCTCATATACCACACCACCGTCCGCCGCCTCCGCGCACCGACGCGAGGACTCTGTCCCTAGACGAGACGACGCGTATTTCCCCCGTCCGAACGAGATTCCCTATGGCGGGTTGAACGCGGCGGCGAGGCACGATGCGATCATGCGACAAGAATTCAATCAAAGGGAGATGGCGAGGAGAGAAGAAATGGCTAGGCGCGAGGAAGCCAGCAGAAGGGAAGACGCGGGGCGAAGGGAGGAGGCGGCGAGGCGGGAAGACGTAGTCCGCCGCGAAGACAGCATGGTCGGCGTACACATGACGGGCCCGCACCGACGTGAAGAGAGCAGTCATCGACGCGAAGACATCGGCGGCTCGCACATGGGCGGCCCGCATATTCCTGGCCCCCACCGACGCGACGATATGCCGGGCCCCCACAGGCGGGACGACATAGGCGTACCCCGAGAGATCAGCGGTCCGCATATCCCAGGTCCGCACCGACGCGACGACATACCTGGACCCCATCGGCGGGACGACATCAGCGCGCCTCATCGGCGTGACGTTGACATGAACCCTCCACACCGCCGCGACGACATGGCGGGCCCGCACCGGGAGATCAGCATGGGGCAGATGCGGCGGGATGACATAGGGCCCGTGCGGCGCGACGAGATGGGTCCGGGACGGCGAGACGAGATGGGCGGCGGCGCCTATGCGGTGGCGGGACCCAGCGGCCTGCGTGCACACGGTGCGTTTTGTTGTGTAATGTGGGCGGCGAATGAGGCTAATAGCGTTCTTTCCGATCTTGTCTCGACCCTCTTGACGATTCGAAACTGCATTGCTTTTTGCTGCGCCATTCACTCGACCTTCCGATGAATCTGCGACCTCTTTATCGACGATACCCTTGACCCTTCGATGATCCACGCGTCTTCGGCATCCCTGCACGCTGAACTTGCATTGTTGTCTACATCCTATATTTGACAGGCTCCATGGAGGAGGGGAAGAAGGACAAGAAGAGGAAGGACCTGTCTGGCAAGCTAGGCAAGGAGATGAGCGACCGCCGCGATGAGTGCGTTGTGCTTGCTGCTCCACGCGAACATGTTCTGATCAGTTCACTCACCCTTGCCCCATGTCCGCCGTCCGCTTCCACTCTTGACACCCCTCTTGTACACAGCGGCCGCGCCTTCGCCGAAACCACGACAGCCCTCGCGGCAGCATCCGCGACACTGGCCACCCGCCCAGCCGATCACCCTCTCTATCGCCTCCGCCTCCTGCCCTACTCTCTCGAGCGCTCCGCCGCCCTCTCCGCCCTCGACTTCGAAGAAAAGCACGCACTGGACTGCGTCCGCGCTGCCTACTCCGACGAGCGCGCCCGCGTCGAAGGCGAGTGGCGCGCCGGCCGCGAGCGCGTCGCAGCCCGCATGCGCGAGGGCATCGCCGAGCGGCGCCGCCGGGCACGCGAGGAGAAGGAGTCTGAAGGCGCCGCGGGCGAGGGCGCCGGCGCGCGCGTGGACGTGACGCGCAAGCTGCGGCGCGGGGGCACGGGCGCGGACACGCCGGACGCGGCGGCGGGCGGGGCGACGCCTGGCGCGCAGCGGGACGCGGGGATTACGGCGGGGCCGTTCCGCGACCCGCTATCGCTGAGCATTGACGAGATCCCGTCGCCGTTTGCGCTGGCGTTGGTGAGCGGGGCGCCTGCGGGGGGTGCCGCGGCAGCGGCGAGCGCGAAGGGGAAGGGGAAGCGGGGTGCGGGTGGCGCGGGGAACAAGATGGCGCTAGGGCAGGCGGTGGTGCATCTCGTGGGATGCAAGGAGCAGGATATTGAGCAGGACTTGGGGGAGATCCGGCGCGCAAGCAAGCGAAGAAGGCAGGCGGTGGGCGCGCCGCGGACCGTAGCTTAGGGCGAGAACCTTCTTCCACTGCTGGTTTGACAGATGTTGTACATCTCCATTTTCTTCTCTTTTGTGCGCTTGAAACTGTCTATGATGTACAAGCCTTACAATGATGTAGCCAGGTACCGGCTCGACATCGTTGGCGCAGTCCCAAGGTCTGACGCAGTACCGTATTCTCTGGGCAAGGTCAAGAGCAAGTAACGTCATTTGGGCTGGTACTGAACTAGGAAATGGTAAGCAGAGGCATCCAGCGAAAGTGCATGTACCAGAACAGAGCGGGCACTCGGTCTATTCATCCGCGTATGGCAAGTGATCCGCCGTGGGAAAGGTGATGAGTGGCCACAATGTGATCTCGTTCGATGCCTCATTTGTTCTTTCCGTCCATCACCTACCCTCAGGCTACTCTGGGCTCTCGCGCCAGCTGCAGTTCCTCGCCCGTCTGAGCGGGATCAACAGACGCCGACGCGCTGAGAATATGGAAGTGGTCCCTTCCGGCGATCACGACGCGCTTTGCGCTCGAGATCCCGGTCGCGGTGTTCCTGACCTATGTCCTGCCGCCTCCCCCGGTCGACATTGACTGATTTGTCAAAAAGCTATCAGGAAAGACGTCCGCTCGAGCAAAAGGCGATTGCGTTATAGCTTCAGACGCAAAGTTCACGGTTGACTCTAGCTTGGAGAACTTCGCGACGCTGGTCACTGCATGTTGCGTCGAAATTGATGGTGGTCTGAGGCCGAAAGCCTCGCTCAAGACAAGGCCTGAGACCAAGCCCGGCTCTGGATCTGCGCTCGCCGACTTGGGGCGCGACGGAATCCATGTTGTGGTTTTCGAGCAGCCAGCGATGCATTCGACCGAGGAGCCGGACTCCGACAATGAAATGGGCGTCAGTGCTATCGCCTTTCAAATTCATGCTGACCTTCTGCTCACCCCTGTACACCGGAATATTCCGTTAGTCCTCCTTCATATGGCGCAACTAATGCGCTACGATCCTCGTCGCCGTTTTGTCTTCGGCATGAGCCTCGAGACCGCGCAAGTCCGCCTCTGGCACATGAATAGGTCAATCACCATCGTCAGCGAGCCACTTCACGTCAAAACGGTATGTGGTCGCATTGTGACATTCCCTGGGATCATCTACTCACCGTCGCTGGCAGGATTATCGCACTCTCGCTGGCATCTGCGCTCGTCTGGCCTTCGCGACCTCTTCGCAGCTAGGCTATGATCATACCATCCAGAGGGTGCCGCACGACATAGCCAACGAATCACCTTCCTATCGTATCGAGGTGGACCAGGATGCGTACATCACGACAGGCCTCCTGTCAGACCATGCCGCGCACAACGTACACGGACGCTACACACACGTCTTCAGCGCCTACAAGGAGGGTGACCCCGAGAAGAAGGCCATCTACGCCATCAAGGACAACTGGCTGGAGGCAGGGCACGCGCTCGAGTTCGACGTCTATAACGATATCATCAAGGCGGTACATGAGCACGATTGGTCCCAGTACACGGCGCCGCCAGAGCAACCCGACGACCTTGATGAGACACGGTGGCAACAGCCCGAGCTCAAGTCTCCGATTGACCCGAGGCACGGCGAAGTGGGACTCGACCGCACGAGTTTTTTTGTATTCATATTAGCGGGGTCGCGGTCGAGGATGGACGCGACGACGATACGGTCGAAGTCATGCTCGGAGGGTACCAATTCAAATTACCTCTTGCATGTCCCACACTTTGTGTTTCCTCTGATGGATCTCAAGCACAACGACAGATCAGAGCGCGCGCGCACCATCGTACAGTGATGCGGCTTGGGACACCTTTGGACAAGATTAGGACCGCGTCTAAGGCATTTGGATCACTGGCGGACGCCGCCTATGGTATGACGGATCATCATGCAACGAAGTCGTGCGCTAATATTTCTTGCAGGACTTTTTGTGCTTCATCAGGTCGGCTACTGTCATCACGACATGAGCCCTTTCAACGTTCTCGAGCTCGATGGGCAGGGTGTCCTTGCAGATTTCGAGTACGTTACTCATAGCAGTCAGCTGCAAGCTCGTCGGGGCGCGAGGATGGTACGCTTCATTGATCGTACCAACGCTGCGTGTGCTTATGTACAGCCGCAGGGTACTGCTAACTTTATGGCCGTCGAGGTCATGCTCGGAACACACCTCATTCCGAAGCGGGTGCGCGCGAAGTCCGCCGCATCTCTCCGCGAGCTAGCAAAAAACCGGCAGAAAGGCATCCAGCAATCTAATCCCTGGAAATACTCCCCAGTTCACGACCTCGAATCCGTCTGGTGGATCGCGCTTTGGCTCCTTGGCCGTCACACTACATTGCAATCCGACTACCAACCTGGTAAAGACAAGAGCTTGTATACCCAACTTTTCTCCGGCACGATGAATGCTAGTCAACGACAGCGATTCATCACCGACGAAGACGAAGTGGAGACTCGCCTTTCCACGGCTTTGCCTTCCGACTGGATGGAGTACATGCACTTTGGGATACTTATGGCTCGGAACGAGCTGATGCTGGCGTACCAGGAGATGGACTCCTTGGAGAGGGCAACGGTTGTGGTATGTAGTTGAAGGCATTCTATGTAAGGCTGGACGAGAACTCACGGGAGTTCATACCTCTCACCTTCTGATCTATCGGGGCCGTGAGAAAGATGACCGGCCAATACCATTCTGCCTTGGCCATTTTGTGGTGATTTGGATCTGGCTATCTTACTCAGAATTGCGGGAGAGGGGACAGGTTCAACAACGTACTTCAACACTTATCTTACCTTTGGGAGCTATCAACATCACAGTGATCACTGTGTGATCACATACCGGCGATCATGACACACACCTTGACCTTGCCTGCAACAGCCTGGCGACAGCAGAGAAGTGCAGAGGATCGGCGACCTCCTGCGCGGACTTGCACTGGGAATATTAAATACTGCTGAGCGTAGACGGCCCATACCACGCAAACATGAACACCGATCGCGAGTCCACCGTATTCGCCGCCCTTCCCGAGGAGATCATCCTACAGATCGTGGCAATCTGTAGCGTACGGGATGTACTCAGCCTCGGATGCGTGCGTGCTCAAGTCGGCTCTATAGCACGCATAACCTAAGCCGGTCCCCTTCTCCAGACCTGCACCCGCCTGCACGCCATCACTCAGCAGAACATCCTCTGGATCACCCTCCTCCGCGACTCCCTCGCCCCCGTGTACCCCATCCCCCACGACGTCCTCTCTCCCGACTCCTCTCATGACCCTAAGACCCTCGTCAGACACTACGCAGACATCGGGCGCGCATGGCTCCGCCAACGATCGCAGCCGCCGAAGAACATCCTCCAGGGCAGGGACACGAAGGACCCGCTGCTCGGTCTGGAGCTTTTGCAGGAGCAGTGGCTGCTCATCGTGCGCGTGAGCTCGGTGGAGGTGTGGTATATCGGCACGGAGGACCACAAGCGGATCGCAGTCCTCAGCTTCGCGGAGACGGCGAGATGGACGTCGTACGCGGCGGCGGTGGAGGATGGGAAGAACTTGGTGGTGGTGTTGACGAATGGCATGAGGTGCGTCAGACTTTCGGTAGCGGCTGGACTATTTGAGTGTACTAATATACCCTTCTAGCGGGCAGAGTGCCGAGCGCAACTCAGAGGTCTTCCGCGTCCAACTACGCGTACCCAAGTACAACGTCCGGCCAACCTCCTCCTTCGTGTCCATACCCAATGACCCCGCTCAACGCACCGTACAATGCATCGACCCAGAAACACGTCAAATCGCGTTCAGTCGACCGGGGATGGTGGACATCGTCAGATATCCACCAGATCTTGCAGCTTCAGGTGAGTAACCTGCACCTTGGTTGTGTACGCTTTACTGAACGCGAATTCATCAGATCCAGCGCAAGAGCAGGAACCCATCCGATACGCCAGCATCTCCACCGAACGCGAGGACCTCGAGGAACTCTGGAACGGCATCGTTGCCATCCGCCTCGTGTGCGAGCATGTCCTTGTCGTCCGCGCACGGTCAGTGCAGGTATACGCGAATCCGCTATTCTCGGGAGATCCCGAGGCATCTACCACGGACCCTCGAGCATCGCATCGCAATTCCAGCTCAGCGCAGACCGATCGTCCCTCCAGAGCAAACCGAGTCTCTCACGTCGCTCCCGAACCTCCACCATGTGTCCAGCACGCCTTTCCTGGGAACTCTTTCCGCCAGGTCTCCGTCTCCGCCCTCACGCAACGCCCTGGCGCGCTAGATACGTACGACTTGCAAATCCTGGCGAACGAGGTGCTGCAGGGGCTCTTCCTATTCGACGTAACGCTTGTCTTCCCCGACCACGCTACAAGCGCCAACGAGAAGCGCAAGTCTTCGCTACCCACCATCCACGACGTGCCCCTCCCCCTCCTCGACGTCCGCCTCCGCGGCGTGTACGCTATGTCTATGAGCACGCAGCAGGATCTCAAGCTGCCGCGGAAGAGCGGTTCGGCGTTGCAGAAGCACCTCACGCGGCAGGCTATGATGCATGGGGGACCGCCTCCCCTCATACGCGGCGGCCAAGGGCGCGGCTCGTCGCACCATACGGTGCCTGGCTCCTCTCGCCCGCTCCTGCGCGGCGGACCGGCGCGACCGATGATGCCCCCTCTCGCCGCGCCGTCGTCCACTCTCGCGTCGTCTGCTGGATCCCACCACGCACACCAACCGACCGCGTCTTTTGGCCACCTTACCTCATCCTTCGCCCAACCCCAACAAACTACCACCACCCTCCACCAAGCCGCTCGCGCCGAGTCGCAGTACCAGATTGTCTCCGCGCGCGGCTTTGTGAGCGCCTTTGCGCTGGGCCCTCGCGCGAGGCGGGCGGTGTGGGTGGAGAGGAGGCGCGGGAGTACGTTGAGGGAGATCTTTGCGTGGGATTGGAGGGAGAGTATGGTGGAGGTGACGCCGGTGGAGGAGGATGCGGGAGGGTCGGGCCATAGCGTTGGGGAGATGGATGGCAATGGTGTGTCGCAGACTGGTGGTGCAAGGCCGGAAGGTGCTGTCGATGGGGGCTCGGGTTCTGCCACTTCAGATGCTCGCGACGCATCCCACCAGCTGGCCGTGGAAGCGCCTCGTGAGATGACAGGGGCGGCCGTCTTCACGCTAGAGTCCTACGATCTACGAGGTGCGAATGCTTCATACCCCCCTCCCCTCCCGTACTGAATTCGACCAGACGACATCACCCATTGCACGTTCAGCGAGACTGAGGGAATCATCCTCTTTGGAACTCGGGCTGGCGGCGTGTTCCTGTTGAGGCCAGGCTTTCATGCGGAGCTGTATGCGCGAGGGTGAACCGCTCATGAACTGTACAGTAGATATGTATCGGGAAGTATAAATCATCTTCATTGCCTTTTCTGTATGTGGGTCGGCTGAGCCCTCTCCCCGTCAAACCAGGCCAAGCTACCAGCAGTCGTACCGGACCTCAGTGTGGAGTCCAATGGCCACGACCCCCGATTCCCTGATACTCGATCGAGCCTTTGATTAGACTGCCAAGTACGACCGTGTCTCTCATTTTAGTACCTCTTCGACCGCAAAGTCAAACACACGTCAATACTTATGCTCGTGTGCCACGCGACAGGACGGCGTCGCAGCCGAACACGAACCGGTGTCTTCCCCTCTTGTCCTCAACCAGCTCGGTTGTGCCCTCCGATTCCCGACCCGCAGCTCTTGCATCTTTCACAAACGGCTGGACAACCACAATTACTTCATCCGTGATAAGCACCGTGCTCGACATCTTGTGTTCGTTGTGCGTTTTCTCTCTGCCTCTTATCCAGGTTACTGAAGAAATACACAGCACTTCTTCCGACCTCGCTCTTATAGTTCCTTCACCGTCTTACACCATGGCTTCATCTCGCGTTCCCAACGAGCTTTTGGACCTCATCTTCAGAGACTCGCGCCTGGAGAGGCATGACGTCACGCAGTTTGCCCGCGTCTCGAAGGGCTGGCAGGCTGTGGCTACGTCTATCATATGGGAGAGTTTGACTGGCATTCTGCCTCTGATCGCCCTCATGCCGGAAGGAGTGTGGAGCTGGATGGACTCCGCCGATGGCAAACTTCTTCAGGTAGAAAGTAACGACCGCGTATCCCGTGCAACTCATAATCATCTTTTAGACCTGCCTGCGACCACTGACGGAGGAAGATTGGATACCCGTCTACGCGCGTTCGTGCCTCGTGAAAGATCTCACAATTCGCACGGACTACGCCCTCCGTGAATTTTGGACAGACTTTCCCCTGCAAGCCGTGCATGCAATTTTCGCATGCCCACCCGCACAATGCCTGCTGCCTAGCCTACGCCAGCTTCATTTCGAGATATACCTACTCTACGACGCTGGCAAGACGGACACGATCTCCAGCAAGCTGCTTGCGCTCGTCACATCGCCACGATTTACCTCCCCCGCTTTGAAGGGCGCCAATTTCCATTTTGGTGTGTACACTGTCAGATGCACGGAGGCACATGCATCTCTGCTGCTCCGCACGCTCCTTGGTACATGGACCAGTGTGCGGACAGTCAACATAGAGCTGCCCGTGTACCGCCCTGATCTACTGCCAAGTCTCGCCCAGCTATCATCGCTAGAGGTTCTTGACATGGGCTTTGGCGAGGTCGTCTATGATCTTGCGCTTCCACCTTCGCCCATGCTCCGTTTCCTCTCACTTCGCTCCCTGACCATGCGCGCCGTCACTCCGGATGTTATCACTGTCCTCATCTGCTCCTCTCGTCTTCCGTCGCTAGAAACCCTAATCGGCAATGGCCTCAATTGCACGCACGCTGGGCAACTAACGCCTCTCATGCAAGCCCTCTACCGCCACATCCCACACGACAATCTGCGCCATCTGCGCCTCCACGCACCCAGAGGTTGTCGAGTCGCAACGCTGCGCTTCGAGCATTTGCAGCCGCTTGCTGCCTTCAGACGCCTGTCGCACGTGGAGATGAAGACGACGGATTGTACGATGCTGACTGACGTGGAGCACGCCGAGGTCAGCTCGTGGTGGCCAGCTCTCGAGATCCTCAAGCTCACCCCGGAGATATTCGCCGTCGAGACATACGCAACACCCGGTGCCCTCGTACACTACGCGCGCCACTGCCCCAACCTCCGCAAGCTTCAGATCCCTCTCATAGTACAGCAGCCTATGCAGGACACCCTGCTCGATTCGGAGACAAGCACTCACGCTCTGGAGACCTTATGGGTGGGCCAGTCGCCCTTTAAGGAGGAGCTGGTGGAGGAAGCGGTCCGGCTCATCAACGCCCTGTTTCCAAATCTGGTGGAGATCGTGTATGAGAGCAGAGCATCGAGTGAGGCGTAGAACAGGATAAAGCAGGCGGTGCGCTACTGTCACTGAAGGGAAAGGAACCGACAGTAGAAGGACGGCAATGCAAATCTGGAAGGGACAAAAGTTCAGTTCTTAGCTAGGGATTGCTGGCTGATGTTCTCTTCCTGTAGGCCTCGCTTCTACCTGATAGTAACATGCGCGAGTGAGGGCGCACGGCCAACGGCCACAAGGAGGAAGCAAGATGCGAGTGTGTATAAGTCTTCATACTGTATGATCATTGATCACAATCTTTCCTTCCTTTTCTTCTTCTCGTGATCTTCTCCAGCTCTGGTCGGATTGGGCAGCTTCATCGCATGTCGCACATCGAGCGTTCACTCATCTCAGCACGAGAGTAGCACAAACTTCCACACACGAACCACACCAAAGCTGCCTTTCACATCCTCTCATTGACTCATGTACATGTAAAATATAGGTGTCAGTATCTAGATAACACACGGCAGCGAAGTAGGATAAGAAGAGTAAGAGGGTAGGTGTCTCGTCGCTAGAAGTACAGGGGTGCGTGTACTGCGTAAATCTCTATGTCGAATGTATATGATCTATAAGTCAGTCAGTCCATGGGAAAACATCGTAGCGAAACGTTGTTCGGCGTATAGGGCGCCGCTGGTCGGCGCGGAGACGAACGCCGGGAGGGCGCAGTAGGTACTGGTAACGTCTGGTCGGCACCAAGTACGAAGAACGCCTAGTCGGCGAAGCAGAACGCCGGAATGGGTGCGCAATACATGTAATGTGAGAGACGAGTGCGGGGTATAGGAAAACAGGTATTGCGGCGAGGACTGACAATGCGAATGCGATGCACGTTGAATAAGATACTGCGATGCGAATGTAACGTGCAATGCGACGACGACGACGTAGAGATTGATGGGGCGAGACGAGAGACGAGACAGTGTTATGACGAGGCGAAGGGTAGACGGGACAGGAACGGGAAGTCATGAGGGGGAGAGGAGCGGGAAAGGCGGCGATCAATCGACATGGCGCACATAAGGGGATCCGGGGTCATGAACACGAAGGAGGGGAGGCATAGGATATGCGAAAGGCCGAGCAGCAGCTGGGTAGCCAGAAGGCGATTGGTATATTTACCACCAGCCACCGGCAGCACCACCGCCACCGCTGTAGCCTCCACCACCACCTCCGCCGCCGCCGTAGCGAGGAGCACCTCCTCCGTAGCCACCTCCACCAGAGTAGCCCCCACCACCGCTGTAGCCGCCGCTGAAGCCACCGCCGCCACCACCACCGCCACCGCTGGAGAAGCGGTAGTCGCGACCACCAGTGCTGCTGCCACGGCTACCACCGCGACCGCGGCCACGGCCGCCACGGTAGCCTCCGCCGCCAGAGCCGAACGCCACCTCGTGCGCGACGCTCTCGAGCCACTGCGGGACCTCCTGGTTGGCCTCGCGGAGGAGCTCGACAAGCTCGCGGACGATGTTGCGGTTCGAGCGGTTGAAGAAGGCGGTGGAGACACCCGTGTTACCGGCACGGCCCGTACGACCGATACGATGGACGTAGTCGTCGATGTCGCCCGGGAGGTCGTAGTTGACGACGTGGGTGACGTTGGGGATATCGAGACCACGGGCGGCGACGGCCGTCGCGACGAGGATGGGCGTGCGGCCGGAGCGGAAGGTGTTGAGGGCCATCTCGCGCTCGCGCTGGGTGCGATCACCGTGGATGGACGTGGCGGGCATGCGGTGCGACAGGAGGAAGTCACAAAGACCATCGGCCATGCGCTTGGTCTCGACGAAGACGAGGGTGAGGCCCATGCCATTACCGCCGTTGGCAGCCGGCGCCTGGTTCGCGCTGAGGATGTCAAGCAGGACGGAGCGCTTGTCGGGGTCCTCGACGAACTCGATCTTCTGCGTGATGTTCTCGGACGTCGAACCGACACGGCCGACGGACAGGAAGATGTAGTCCTTCAAGAAGTCCTTGGCGAGCAGCTGAATGTCGCGGGGGAAGGTGGCGCTGAACATGAGGGTCTGGCGCTCATGAACACCAGGCATGTCCTCGCCCTGGACGATACGGCGAATCTGCGGCTCGAAACCCATGTCAAGCATGCGATCGGCCTCATCGAGCACGAGGTACTTGATGTTGGCAAGGCTGATACGGCCACGCTCGATAAGATCGACGAGACGACCAGGAGTGGCAGAAAGCAGGTCACAGCCGCGCTCGAGAGTGCGGAGCTGCTGACCAATGTCGGCACCACCGTACACGACACAAGGGCGCACCCAGGAGCGGTACGCAAACTTGCGGGCCTCCTCGTGGATCTGCGAGACGAGCTCACGGGTCGGCGCGAGGACAAGTGCCGTGGGGTAGGCCTTGCGCTGGCGGCCGTAGCTCGCACCCTGATCGGGGGTGGGCGCGGGTCCAGCGGCGAAGGACGCCGACAGGATGGGGAACAGGAAACCACCGGTCTTACCGGAACCCGTCTATAGAAGTTTAGTCAGCGATATGAAGTTTTGGCACGACGCAACAACGCACCTGCGCGCAGGCCATCAAGTCACGGTTGTTGGCGACGATGGGGATCGAGTACTTCTGGACGGGGGTAGGCGTCGTGTAGTGCGCCATAGCGATATTCTCCAAAAGAACGGGGTCCAAGGGAGGGTTGGTAAACTCGAGTACGGGCTCGGGGACGCCAGCGCCCGTGGCCTCAACGGGGATGTCGTC
>JAMQCK010000568.1:0-19905 GCA_024196135.1 Pleurotus ostreatus/Saccharomyces cerevisiae fusant | reverse complement strand
TATGATTGCGTTGATTGAGTACCTCCCCGTATAGATCAATGGCTCTCGAGTATCAGGTATGCGACGCCAATACGACGCTATCAAATCTGGGGCGACGCACCACCGCCATATGCCTTGCAATGTCGGAGGGCGCTAGCAATGGTGCCAGGCCTTTCGACATCGATTGGCGCGCCGCTGGTATAAAGGGCGGGCTTGAAAACCTGGCACAGCATCATCATCAGTCCGTTCCTCATTCTTCTCTGCTCCTCCCTTTCATTTGCCTCGTTAAGATGTTCTCAAAGGTCTTCGGCATTGCTACGCTTGCCCTCGCGACGCTCGCCAACGCGTCGCCGCTCGCACGACGTGGGGTTTCCGTTGACCCCGCCAAGGTATGCCGTTCTACTGTGCTTGAGAGAGCTGACACGACGCTGACGCTTCTGCAGTGGTACACGCTCTCGTGGGATGGCATGCAGTATCTCGACTCCTCGAAGGGCGTCCTCATGATCCAGCAGCATGACAAGTACGACCATCTTCCAATGCCTCTACCGCTTCACCCGTTGATCACCTCTCAGCTTCGACGACCTGAACAACGGCGGCGACAAAGGCGTGCGCTTCCGCTTCCCGGATGGCCTCCCAGGTGCGTCTCTCCACCTACTCGCCCGCGATCCCAGGTGCTGACCACTCTCCAGGCAAGATCGTCTGCGAGGCGCACAACGACCACTTCGTCGGCCTCGCCGAGGGCCAGACGCCCGAGATGAACCAGTTCGACACCTACCAGAGCGAGGACCGCGCCGCGACGGCCGAGGCGGGCGACAAGGGCATCTTCATCCACTTCGGCGACTCGTGGGTCGGCCGGACGAACATCGAGGGCTTGCCCGTCGCGGAGAGCGATGCGCAGGAGTGGGATGTGCGGGAGATTTCGATGGTCCCGCTCTGAGTGGCTGGCTCGAAGTTTGATTTCCTGAATGTTTGTACACGCACTCTTTGATATTTATTCGTGATGATCTCTTTCGTGCGTCCGAGCTTGCTGCGATATGAGAGCGGACGGGGGCATGGCGCTGCGAGCAAGCGTATTAAATGACCATGAGAGGGTGCTCGCCGTGGACCGCCTTCGTTCTCGTTCAGTTTGTCGGGCGACCCTCCAGCCCAGAAGGAAAATGTTCAAAGATGAGCTTAGGTAAACGGTCCCTCTTGTCAATGGAGTCTCAGTTGACGCGATGACTGAAAAGCGTACGCTGCCGGTTCCAAAGGCCAACGCCTTTCCATTCTCGGGCCTCTTTGGTGACAACATAAATATTCGTCAAAAACATGTCTTTTGGCATTTACATGAAGGCCTTCTAATCATCTACTCCTTTACTTCGCCCCACCCTCCAAATACGCCTTCACCGTCGTCCAATGGTGCCCCTCCCACATTCCATTCGCCCCACCCGCGCCATCGCCCTCTTCGACCACCGTATCGATGCTCAGCAGCCCCCTCTCCGTCACGCGCTGCAGCTCCGCGACGAACTCCGAGGGGAGGGGGATCTCGGGCGACACGGGGATCACGTCGACGCGCTCAATGGGCGCGTTGAAGGTGGTCGCGAGGCTCTTGAGCGTGATGCGGTCGCCCTCAATGCGGAAGGCTTGGTCGGCGAGGGCGGAGAGGGGGTAGTGGGTGACGAGGTGGGCGACGAAGGCTGCGCGGGGGGTTAGTGTTCGATTAAGACGGTTGATAGAACAGCAGAGGGAAAGGGGGGAGAAGGGTAATGGGGTCAGCGACTTACCACCGATGTCGGGGTTGGTAGTGACGGAGAAATCTCGCTCTCCGGTGACCGAGTTGAGGATGTTGACCTTCTTGTTGGCGTTGTACCCGACGAGGGTGGCGATGAACTCGGTGAAGCAGCCGGGCTAGATCATGCACCCAATCAGCACGACACATCCCTACACCTTCAACACGATCCCACTCACGAAAATACGCAGCGAAGGAAGTCCAATCGCCTCGAGATGATCTACATACCGAACGTCAGCTCGCATATCTCTGCCTCGGATGCTTTACAAGTACTCACCAGCGACCTCGATCTTCGGCAACAGATAATGCGGCGCCTCCCCCTTCTTCCACCCCTTCGTTGGCGTGCCAAACTCGCTCGGCACAAAGAGCTGCACGCCCGCCGCCTTCGCCGCACTCCCCAGCGGCTTCTGCTGCGGGACCGCGAAGTGGCCAACGGGGGCGATGACGACTTCGACCTTATGCTCGCGCAGGACGGCTGCGGTGCCCTCGATGTCGTCGTAGTCGATGCCGGCATGCGTAGCGCTAGAGGGCAGCCAGTCGGGCTGTGGGGTGGACTTGCGCGTGAGGACGAGGGTGGAGGTGTTGGGGACCTTGGCGAGGGCCTCGACGGTGGCCTTGCCAATGGCGCTGTTGGCGCCGGCGACGGCGAAGGATTTAAAGCTGGAGGACATGCTGGCGAATATTTGGCGGTAGAGGATGTAAGATCAAACTGAGGTCGATAGTGAT
Organism: Pleurotus ostreatus/Saccharomyces cerevisiae fusant; assembly: GCA_024196135.1. Taxonomy (NCBI): domain Eukaryota; kingdom Fungi; species Pleurotus ostreatus/Saccharomyces cerevisiae fusant. Next base: position 17,432 of record JAMQCK010000568.1, on the reverse strand, counting down.
GTAGCACTCACCCCAGCCTTTATACGCCTGCCTGTCGAAGCTCAGACGCCGACTCTACAGCGAGGAGACGTGTGCGCCAGTCGCTCCCGGCATCCGTGCTGGAGATGAATCCACATTCGTGTTCACTCGGTGCGTGAATTCGTCGTGTCTCGGGCGCTGCCATTGAGACGCGCAGGTGGTGGCCGGGTACAAGCCGTGCTCGCATGCGCGGATCCTTCGTCGTTTCACCTGCTCAAGTCGTCATTGCGATTGTTAAGGAACGCCCTCTTCGACCTTCACTCCGTCGAGGGTAAGGGGGGTTCAAGTCGAGGGCCTTCCGCGGGCGACTGCCGATGCCAGCATCTGCCTCGACGGAAGGCATGCGCGACGATCCGGCGAGGTGGAGATGGTCGGGAGCAGAAGTTGAAACACGGGAATTGCCGGACGGGACCGAATTCTCACGTGACGAGATATTGTTCGTTTTGCTGGCTCAAGTTCTCCTCGATGAGCTCTTGGGAATTCGAGGGACCAAATGCGTCGCTCTGATAGAGGCTTATCGCCAGGAGGATATTTCGCGCTCGCGGAGATGACTTTGAGTAGTGGCCGGCGTGAAGGGCGTGGCGCATGCGCGGCGGAGGTCGGCATGTCGTCGACTTCGATTTCCTCAACATTGGCGAGCTGCTTTGAGAGAGCTCATATACAGCGTCACTGCAGATGCAGCAAGGTCGACTGACCAAGTAGACCCGAGTCGGTCGAAGCAAGCTCCGCGTGCGACGATGGATAAAACTGCCAAGCTCATTCAGCAGCGATGCAGCGCACGCGATGGAAGTCATACCTGGGACTAAGATCAAAGATTTCTCGGCAATCTTGAAGGACCCTACGCTTCCAAGTGGGCGTGATACAGGCTGAGTCTCTGAGTCGTGGTCCGTCGACGCTCACGCCCCGAGTCGCATCCCAAGCGCCTCGTCGTTGTAAGCAATGACTGTTCGGTTGTCAGTACTGGGCAAGATCTGCGGAGATAAGTAGCTGCTCACCTCGGACGTAGTCTACAGAACAAAGGTGAGCATGGTGATAGTCGAAGGTCTGACATCAGTACTCGACACGCCTAGTGCGGCGCGGTGCTGCCGCCGTTGAGCAGCAGCTTCCCGGTCGTAGATATAATCCACCGTTCGCGCTGGTTGAAGAGATTGTACGCGCCGTCATGGATGGTACGGATGGTTAGATTGTGCTGAAGTCGATATGAGGAGAGATCCGGTCCATCGTAGATCAACGCTAACGACGAGTCGCTTAGGAATAGAAGGCTGGATCGTCTCCTTGAAGGGACAATCACCCTGATACCTAGGCCTCGAGGGCCGACATGGGTCTGCGTAATGCACTGCGCTGGATCGGGGTGCAGCAAGAGCTTCTTTATTCCAGTAAAAGATCTGAACATTTCCGAGTCGTAGTTGTACATAAAAACGCACGTCGGGTTTCCAACAGTATGAAGCAGCGACCACATCGAGGGCGAGAAGGCGAACACGGCCGTCGGGAGACAGGGACCGGACCAAACAACAAATACCAGTAATCAAGTGCAAATTCGCGGCGATGAATTCAGAACTGCCTGCCTTTTTGGCGTCATACCGATTTCAAGGAGATTGGACAACGACGTCGATTTTCTCAACATATCTCCCCTCCCTCAGGTTCATGACTTCTCCGAAGACTCTCGCGCGCACCCAGAAGCGCGTAGCGTCATGTCACGCATCGCCCACCGACCCTCTATCGACGGCGGTCAATAAAGTGACCTGCTTCTTCCCCTACTCGGTGCATATATGACATGCCTGCTGCAGAGCGTCAAAGCCCAGTGCATCGCCGTCTGTACTGAATAGGTGCGTAATGACAAGGCTGGACGGCCTGCTCGTGTATTAACTCCGAAGTCAGGTTCGAAGTTCGACCATGGCCTTGCAAGTCGCGCTCTATGACACATTTCTCTGGCCGCCTTCGAACGTCCCATCTCCCGCTCTTTGGATGCCCGACGACCGCCTCATTCGACAGCTTCCTTGACAGCACACCCTTCTCAGCGCAAGCGCTCTTCAAAGCTTCACCCCTCGGCCCCTTCAAGGGTCTCATCGCCATTCACCCTACTCCCCTTCTGCGCCTGGACACCGCCTACCACCGGCCGACCCCATCCAGCAGGTCCTCCGTCCGTTGTGTTGTGCCCCCGACATAAGGTTCGATCTCCGACGTCGGCGCTTGGTCCACGCGCGGGCGGCCATGTGGCTCCGTGGGATACCAAGCCCCTATGTCGTCGTAGGCAGGGGCAGGCATCGGTTGCGTGCCATTCGAGGATATATGCGTTATTCGAGAGGATCTCGTTGGTCGAGAGAATGCGCGCCAGTCGAGGGAACGGGTCTGACGGACACGCGCCCCTCGAAGGGTCGCCCACGGCGCAAGACGAATGAAGCAACAAACGAGCGACACGGCAGAGAACCCGATGTCGCTCAAACCAATGGTAGGTGCGTAGATACTTTATCTAGCCCTTGAATATACTGCATTGCACAGAATTTTGCCTGTCGAGCGTGATATAACATGGAAAGCAGTGCGGCAGAACCGAACCAGCTCGACTGGCGGTCGGGCGTAGAATCAGGCGTTGGCTGAGGATGAATGCGGTATGGGAGAGGCGCACCTTTGGGGGGCTGCTCAAGCTCGGGGCTTGTCCGTCAATCGAGGCGAGCCGGGCGTCGGTGGCATAGCGGTGTTGTGCATTGTGTGGGCTAAGGTCAATGACGAAGTCGAGCGTGCGGCCATGGGCTCATCCCGCTGACGGCGGAATGTATATCCTGCCGCAAGCTAGCGTTGTGGAACGCCTGCCCAGATACTGTATCTACCGCCGAGTCCTCCATCCCCGACTTGTTTGTGTTTGGCTGGTTGTGAGTCGCTAGTGTATAATGTCTTCGAACATCGCGCTCACGCATTCGCCAGGGTATGTACTGCGATGCGAGGATGTGAATCAATAAATGGATTTGTGCGCGCACCGAGCGAGGGAGTCCTTGAGCGAGGCAAGCTAGTAAGACGATTGAGTTCACTGGCACGAAGAAAACTCAGATCGCGTATCCAAGCTGCGAGTCAGCGATAGGTGAAGGTGAAGAAGCGATCGGCGAAGGTGCAGAAGCGACAGGCGACGATGAGTCCGAGACTCTGCGAAGAGCACCGCTGTCACTGGGTCTGGTAACAGAACAGCGTGATAGCTTTTCATGGACTTAAGGCAGCGTCCGGTCAGTCATCTCATCGTCGCTCTCCAGATGAAGAAGCTCACGTATGCCTCGCAGGTCGGATGGTGTCGAGAACAATGGCAGCGCGAAGAACAATGGCATCATCAAAATCGGGATCCTCGACCTGCCCATCCGCGACGCGACCTCTAGATCTCCCCTCATAGGGCTACCACGCCTCTCTGAATCTCATGGACCTGCTCAGGATGACGAGGGAACGTATACAGCGCTGCCACGGTACCGCACGTGAGCGGAACGTGTTTCGACGTCCGCCACCAGTGAAGTTTTCCTACCTTCGATTTTCGCAATGAGTGCCGTGTTGATTCTCATGAAGATACGGTGTACGAGCTCTCAGCACGCTACTAGGCCGACGAGAGCGACAAATCCGAATCCTGGACGCGGGACAAGCTGGGGTCAAAGATCAAACAAGGCGTGGGAGATCTCCTCCTGACTTCGACCTTTACTGCTTCCATCTCGCGCATCGTTGACCGCACTTCCTCGACCTCGACGCACGCATACAAAGGACGTCAAAAAAAAAAACGCAGACGCGCTTCGAATCCCGGATACCCTGCTATGTGTGTGCTCGGACCGCCACCCGCAGATCATCGCTGACGCGTTAGCTAGACGTATCGCATACCATGGATTCACAACTCCAATTCCTTCCTTATATCATGTCGTGGGAGGCCGCCTGGGATATGCCCGCCGCGCCGTCCGACTACCAGACGCCGACAACGCGCGTTTGTGGACCATCGTACGCGTCGGCGCGCGATCAAGCGGTGGCTTCTCCAGCCTCTCAGCAATATACCCAAGACACCCACCATCCTTTGGGACCCGCCCAGTACCAGAAGCCTGCGCTCGTAGCCGCGCCACCACTCGCGCTCCCGGCAGCTCAACTACCCGCGGAGGGTACTGGCCATGTACACCCGGCCACACAGCCCATTCCTATTCCTCGCCGCGCAAACGTCGAGCAAGAGGACGTGCACGCGGGCTCCTATGGTCCGGATAGCTGGTCTCAGCAAGATCGCGCTCTCAGCTACAATGCCGCCACCGCCAGTACCGGTGACCCGAGTATTTCCTCGTCCATAGGTGCCAGCGGAGCGCAGAGCATGACGCCGGCGACTGATGGGCGCGTCAGTCCCGTCGCAGACCCTTCGTCCGCGAGTACCACCCCGCTATCTGTCAACTCGGGCGTATTCCCCGCGCTCACGCCTCCGACGGATAGTCTTGCGCGTGAGGCCGACTATGATAAATTGTAAGCTGGTCTCCATTTATGTTAGACATTTCACTGACTATATATTCTTCAGAGTTGACATGAACGACATTTCCGGCGGCCTGGATAGGCTTGGTATCGACTTCGCGACCTTGGCTTCCCTCCCATTCCAGGACGGATACGACGCGGGCGAGGACATTGGCGCGACCTCTCCAGGGAATTCTCACGAGCCCGAACCAACCGCAACCTCCAATGCGCCAGTTACCGACCCTCAGCCAGTCGACCCAACCGCACAAGTCGGCGATTCTGCGCTTTACGCTCAGCAGGCATACGAGGATGTCTATGACCCTCCCGTTTGTCTCTCTACTGCGACGACAGGAGCGTCACCTTTGCACCCCGGCTTCGCCACTTCCCTCGCGGACTATAACCACGCAGCCACTCCGCCGTGCATGCACCCTCCCTCGGACGACCAGGAGTATGCTCTCGAGGCGCACGAGTCATTGCGCCTAGCGCTGATCGCTCGGCCCGCGCAGGGTCCTCTCGTGCCCTCTGGCTCGACGAAGCGCAAGACGCGGGACCCGTCGGAGGACAGGGTCCTTGAGAGCTGGTCGAGGAAGAGGGTCGCCGGCCGCGATCAAATGGACGGCGGTCATTCGTCACTCGAGAACGACGCGATGGCTCAGTGGGCGCGAATGCCCGAGAATTCGCGGCAGAAGTGGAGCGAAGTTATGGCAGCTCAGCAGCTGGTCTCTGCAGACGGAGCAACGACCCGCCGCTCGCGCTCGCAGGACAAGTCCTCCTCGCTCAGTCCGGCAAACGAGTCGCGCGCGCCTGCTCTCGGGCAGGACACGCATGCCATCTCTCGTGCGCCGCCAACAGCAGCAATGCGACGGAGAGGGCGCGGGGCTCATAGGACCTCCTCACGCGCGCAGAGCAGATCAGGATGCGTACAGCATCGTGCTTCGTGCGCGTCCAAGTCTACGTCGCAGGGCCGGCATTCGTTTGCGCAATCTGGTCCCTCCACTTCCAGCACGCCCGATCCCAATCCAAAAGCGCCTCTCGTCAAGCCAACGCATAAGAATGGAGTCAGGAAACCTCCCCAGAAGAAGGTCGTCCAGCGTCCCGCCGGCGCAAAGGTCGATGCGTACAAGAAGTGCCCCTGGAAAGGGTGCGAGTACGCGTATGATTTCGATTTACATGGAAGGTCGGACTGGGCGCAGGCTGTGAAAAACCACCTCGAGGACACCCATGCCCTGGAGGCAGATCTCGAGGCAGATGAAAAGTATTTTACGCTCGAAGGGATGTGCGAGAAGGAGAAAAGGAAAGGGATCGTCAGTTGCAAGATGGTCGTCGATGGCCTGCCGCCCTGCACGTGGAAGGGAGCACGCGCAAGGTTCTACAATCATATACTGAGGGAAGAATATGGGATGTAGCCTTCTGTGGCAACAGTACGTGGACCATACGGATTGAGCAAGGCCGACGTAAAAGTTCTACTATACAGAATACAACATGTGTATTCGCTTGAGGTGTTACCTGGGTATCTTGGCCACGCAGGGTTTCACGGTTAGGAGATCATGTTGCAAGTAATGTTGGATGCATGAGAATGAGGAGCAAGTACGATACTTATAGGATATATCCTTCATAACTACTACACTCGTCGCCGCTTCAAAGGGGGTGTCGCCTGCTGCGCGGCCACCTCAACCTTGCTCTCTTCCGAACCCTCTCCAGAGCCGTCTTCCCTCGCCTTCCCCCAACCGTCTTTGGAGATGACCGGGGTGGGTGCAGTTTCATCGCTCGCATGCGACGAATCGTGGCTCGACCGCGAACCCGATGACGACGACGATGAAGATAGAGATCTTGTCTCGGACACGTCGTCGTCCTCGCGATCACGCGGCGATGTCGGTGGCGGAGGCTCGTCCCGAGAGCTAAGCTTCCGCTTGCTGCCCGTCGGAGACCCCGCAGGTGGGCTCTCGTCCCTCTGCGAGTCCGCCGCCGCAGTCGCGCGCGCATCCTCCCTCGCCTTCATATGTCGCTCGAAAATATCCAGGATGAGGCCGTGGCACGGCTGAAAGCCCGGCATGCGCGTGAGGATGCTACGCAGGTCGACGACGAGCTCCTTTAGGTCGTCGAAGTATGGGTCGAATAACTCGTCGAGGAACGCGCGGAACTCGTTGTCGTCGTACTCGCACATGACTCGCTCCTTGCGACGGATGTCGCCAGTGTACCATGGACCCATGGGGGATTCCTCGATGTCGAAGTCCGGGCGAGGCGTATTAGAGGGGCCCGAGCAGGTAGCGCAGATGGACATGAGAACGTAGAGGAAGGATTCGAGGTCGTGCCACGGCGCGTGCGGCGCCGCGCTGTTGGGCACCAAAAGTTCGCACGCCATGAACGGCAATGTCCCCTGCATGATCGTCAGCAACTTATTGAGCGGTGCAATGCAGCCAACGTACCACGTCGTGAGAGATAGGCGCGAGATTCGTCTCGGATTTGCTATCGTATTGGACAAAGGCGGCGCCATCCAAGTCCACGAGGAGCCCGCGGTGGCCTGGCGGGGCACCGCGATCACGAAGCATCACGTTGTTGTCGCTGATATCACAGTGCAGGACACCCCTTGCCTCATACAGCCGTTCATGAGCTGCAGGAACGTAAGACCTCCGCATATATCAGAAGAAAAATGTGTCTCACCTACGATAGAATCGGCAAAGCCGCCGAGAAGTTCATCCTTCGATTCGAAGTCCTGCAGAGGACGGCCACACGGCTGCAGCACAAAGCGGCGCAGTTCCATCTTCGGATGGTCATCAAACACTCTCCGAAGCTGTGGGCCCTGAAGAACCTCTCGCAGCCACAGGGTGTTCTGCGGAAGTCCATCGCGTCGCAAGACTTTCTCCTCGCAGACCAGACTGACCACTCCGTCTATCCCGGCGGCCTTCCTGAGATAGTCGCCTTCGCTCGGACGATAGCTCAAGCTCAAAGCTGTCCACTTGCTTTTGACAACGAACTGCTCGGCTGTGTCGGGCCGACGACAGCGCCAACAGATCGTCCCCTTGCTGAGAATGTCGTCGATGAACGAAAGGAGCTCCACGATCTCGTACTCCACGCCTCCGACGGTCAGATAGCGTCGACCATCTCGTAGAACGATCGAGGTGTCCTTTCCAACATAAGAGTCGTCGAGTAAGGAGAGACCCATGACGGCGCGGAGGAAAGGCCCTGGTTGCGTGTGGACGTCATATACACCAGAGAGGACGCATCCAGAGCGGTCGTAATACGCGAGCTGGAATGAATCGCCCGCAAGAGCGATACCGACGTGATACATGCGAGTTGCCTGCGCGGCAAACACGCTTGCAGCCCCGCTGTGTAGTCGCCGTAGCGCTTCAGGCATCAACCCCGCGTCCGCGGCGATCTGCACATCACAGACAACGTCGGTCCAGCGCGACACCTTCGAGACGCGATCGCTGTCCACAAGCGCGATGCCGACAGACTGCGTGCTGTCCCCGTTCGGCAGTGTCCTGGAGCTATCGGTAACAATCCACTGACGGCATGGGTGAGGGGGTCGCTGGTTGGGAAATCGCAGGGAGCAGTGGTGTGTAATGGTGTTCAGAAGCTGCACGGTCTCGTGCGCTTGGGTGGCGGCATGGGCGCGGAGGGATGGGGCTGGATAGTTGGACCACTTGCGATCCTTCGGGCTATAGAGGACGTCGAGAAGAGAGAGGAATGACTCCTTCAGCGCTTCGGGAAGCGCGTCGTCAGGGATGAGCCTTGTCACTATGCCTCCGATCTCGTGGGCCGTCTTCTCGAGGAGCGACACCACTTCTGCATCGGGGGTGAAGCGCGAGTACAGGGTGCAGATAGGTGTTGAGGAAATGGTCGATCGGATTGACGATGTAGAGGCGAGGGCAGGGTTTGTCGATACGATTTCAGAATTGCGTGTTTGAGTCGCAGATGTGGTTGTCATGATGGCCTGAGGCACAGTCAGCGCCGAGCTTGAGCAACAAAACAAGGATTACAGTACCTCAGATAACAGAGAGTAAGGTGAGAGCGAGAACGGGAGATCTGGCAGATGAACGCGCGTCTGGATGATGGCGGCAAGGATCAAGTTGCAAAACAAAAGCGCGTTACATAATCACACCTCATGTGGCGTCGGTCCAGGCGCCCCGTGGTGATCACATGACTGCCACGCGACGCCATTGATGGATTTCAGGTCGCAATGCTCGATCGCGTTGCACTTGCTTTTGGCCTTCCACCATCTCGCCGTCATACACTTCTCTGAGGAAACGTCTCTCGGTGCGTCAGTGGTGACTTGTCTTAGACAATGACTGACTATTTCGTACGTCAGATTCTACCCTCACGAACATGCTCCAGCCTTTTCCACGACGGCCTGCAACGCCAATGGCTATCAAGCGCTCGTCGCTGCCCGACCAAGTCAACTTTACCGCCCGACTTCCGCGACACCCTTTCAATACCCACGTACTCGGCTACCACGACTACATGGAGCAGATCTACACCAACGAGTTCTCCGGTGGCGCCATGGTCAAGGGCGTGAACGACCTGCATGCAGTACTTTTCCAAAAAGACGACTTCCCCGCTCAGCTAAAGCCTGCTCGTCTACGCAAGGCCTGTGTAGCGCGGGGCCTGTATGATGATGCACGGAAGTGCTGGCCGCATGCACCCGCCTTCTCTATTCCATCGCAGGAGCCCGCCATGGCCAAGTTCTTTGAGGAGATTCTTGATCTATGCAGATCTCTCCTACCGCCTTCGCTGGAGAAGGAGCTTGACAAGCGCTACTGGACGGCTGCATTTCGAAATGACACTCTGCCTGGTGGCGTCATTGACCGTAGGCCGGATGTTGTCGAACTCGCGCTCAATCTCGATCAGATATGGGAGAACTCGTACTCTGATGCGCAGATAAAGAGCAGCTCCAGAGATACCGAGGCTGCAGCCAAGCAGCTGCACGATGGCGCGCTCAACTGCCTGTCCACGCAGGACGATCGACTGCACCACATCGGGCTCGGTGTGATTGAGCGAATGTTATTCCTTTCGTGCTACGATCGATGCGGGTGTGTGCGCTCCAAGCCTATCGACATTCACGCAAATCCCGAAGTGTTCCTCTGGGCTCTTGTTGGTGTGAGCCTGCTGCCAAAGGTTCATCTAGGCTTCGACATGTCCATCACCAGGAACGACCTTGGACATCGCCTGGTGACAGTCGAGGACGTCGAATACCTCATTGTCAAGCAGCTCAACCAGAACATCAGCATCCACGGCCGTGGAACGGTTGTTTGGCACGGCAAGAAGGTCAAGGGCGGCCAGGACGTCGCCATCAAGAGCGCCTGGAGAGACATCAGCCGAGCGCATAACGAGATCGACGTTCTGAAGTTGGCAAACTCCAAGAAGGTGCCCAATGTTCCGACTCTGGCAGGTCACGAGAACGTCAAGCGCAGGGGAGTGAATGCTTCTACCGCAACCTTCCGCGCCCAAGTATGCACGCCGGAAGTTTTGGAGAAGCTCGAGGTCCGGGAATACGTGCGCTTCGTCATGGAGCAGTACGGCTCCCCTCTTGGAGCATTTGCGAGCATCGCCGAGCTCTTATCTGTAGTATTGGACGGTGTTGAGGGTAAGTCGCTCCGTCTTGATGCCTCATCCCTAACTGAATCGATCTCGCAGGTCACTTCGGCCTATACAAAGAATGCGACTTCATACACGGAGATATTCACGAGAAGAACATCCTCATCAACGATCGTGAACGAAATCAGTTCGGTCTCAGGCGCGGGCTCCTGGTCGATTTCGAGTCTGCTTGGAAGGTTGGGGAGGCGCGTGATAAGGCCGCGAAGGGCCTCAGGAGCGTGCGTTGTCAGCTCATTGCCATGACCTCCGCTGATATATATCTTACAGTGCCCTGCGTCGCATATGTCGTGCGGATTTCTTACCCGCCACGAGTATAGGGATCCTACGGTGGCCGACGATTTGGAGTCGTTCTTCTACGTGCTGCTATGGCCCTGCGTCCTTCAGGAAGGTCCTGACGGCAAGCTTCGCACCGACAACTTTGATCTCATGTCGAAAGAGATGGGTAAATGGCTGTCTACTGACCTGCGAGTCGTCGGCTGCCTGAAGAAGGACATCATGCAGATTCAGCCGGGCGAGCCAGACATCTTCCGGAACTTTCTCGATGACCACGTCCATCCAAACTTCGCAGGCATGAAGGAGTGCCTTTGCGAGATTCGCTCGGTGGTCATGCGCCGAGACCCTCCTCCAAACCATCAGGACGTCATCGATGTACTCCGGCGACATCTTCACGCGCACCTGCCGCAGGGAACCTCTGACTTACCTCTTCATCCTATCTCCTCGAGCAACGACGAAGACACTCTGGACCTCACCGTCGACAGTGTCAAGCCTTTGGGCTCGGACGTCGCTCAACCCGAGCGAGCGGAGCAGCAAGTTACGGTAAACCTGCCCGGTGATCAGGGTCCCGAGACCGACACTCGTGAAGGGCCCTGGCAGCCGCAGGCGGCTGCCATCAAGTCCTCGACGAGCGCGAGCTCCAATCGGTCTAATCGAACTGGTACTAGTGAGTGGTCATGATTGCGCTCTTTCCGAGTATTTCTTATAGATCTGACTCTGCTTCTACAGAAACAACTGTGAATCGTTCACAAGCGAGAATGGGAACGAGGCAGTCGAACAAAAAGCGCACCGCAAGAGAAGCTACCGATTCAGAAACGGGATTCTTGTATCAAGGGGGCTGCACCGGATGTTTCAAAAAGGTGAGGGAGGGCGAACCGGGCTCCATCAAATGTCAAGTCTCAAATTGCGACGTGAAGATTGTGAGTAACGCAAACTCGAGTTCGTCATTCAGCACTGATTTTTCTTTCTCCACTACAGTTCCATCGAGAATGCGTGAAGAATCAAATCACAGGGCCGGATAAGGATTGGATTTGCGATGAATGCTCACTCACGCACGCAAGCAAGAAGTCAAAAACCCAGAGCGCCGTTGATGGCGAGGAACCTGCCGCCGCCAAGTCCGCCTCTAAGGTCTCCAAATCCGCCTCCAAGGTCTCCAAGTCCGCCTCCAGGGCATCCAAATCCGCCTCTACGTCCGCCGACGCCGCAGGGTCTTCAGATAAGCCCGACACCGCATCCGAGGACTAAGTGCTACGGGCGGCACGAATTTATCTATCCAGCACGACTTGGGGCGCAGCGTTGACGACAAGAATAAGAGCGTGGCGGCCAAGCCTCTCGCGGCCCCTTAGTTGTATACCATATATCACCGTCGTTACTTGTGGGCTATGATATGGTCACATAGATGTATCGAATGCGATTTATGGATCTGGAATCTCGCACCGCTTCATCTTCAAAGTCCAACAGCATGTGGGCCGTCCAAGGCAATTGACGCGACGAGAAGCTTCGAAGCTCGCGGGAATTGAGGCAATTCACGGAGAGATATTCGCTACGTGAGGGAACGAAGCTCACAGAGAGAGAAAAAACGCTCGGTAGCTCACACTATAGTGTACGGCAAGATAAGTCTTTAAAAGTAACCACAAGTAGATACAAACCAAGGTGCGAGTTTTTTGCTAATACGAGATCCGTCGCCGCTTCAAGGGATGCATTTTCGGTTGCACGAGCGCCATGAATTGTGATCCCGCCTCCAGATACCCCTCGGGCCCGGATTGCGAGGTGTGCGGCGTGCACTTTGATCCGTCAACAAAGATATGGGATCTGCTAGAGGATGAGGAGTCGCCGGAGGAGTGGGAAGGGGAGGAAGGGATAGAGCAGAGGGAGGAGCTAGAGATTGGGGAGACGCTAGTACTAACGAAGTCGTTGGCGACATCGCCGGACGGAAGGGAGCGCATCGAGTCGCCATTGGAAAAGACTGAGCCGCTCAAGTCTTTGCGGTCGCGCGGGGATGGTGACTGGCCGCCGGCGCTGTCGCCATCGCGCTCGTCCTGCGAAGCGTGCTTCCGCTTGCTTCCCGCCGAAGACCTCGAGGATAGGTTTCCTGCTGAGGAGCCCGCGGAAGGGTTTCCCTTCGAAGCACCAGCAGAGGTGTTGCCCGTCGAAGGACCAGCGGAGGGGTTACCCTCCGACGGGCTGCCCTCCTTGCGCGAATTGGAAGCCGAGCCCTCAGCGCGCCCCGCATCCCTCGACTCCATGTGCCTCTCGATGACCCCGCAAACCTCGTCATGACCCGCCCGGAATGGTGGTGTGCGCGTGATGACGCGGCGGAGGTCGACCACCGGGTCCTTCAGGTCGTCGAAGTACGGGTCGAAGAGCTCGTCGAGGAACGCGCGGAATGCATCGTCGTCGTATTCGAACATCACGCGCATCTTGTCCGCGTAGTCGCCCTCGAGCCAGGACCCCATGGGCGAGTCGTCGATGTCAAAGTCGTCGCGCGACGTGTCGTGCGGGCCGGAGCAGGTGGCGCAGACGTACATGAGGACGTAGAGGAAAGACTCGAGGTCGTGCCACGGCGCACGTGCCTCGGCGCGGGCGGGGTTCAAGACGTTGCAGGCGATGAATGGGTGGGTTCCCTACAAGCGCGCGCGCGATAGTGAGCACACGAAGTCATCAACAATCGCCATCCGTACCTTGGCATAGCCCTTCGGGCCCAATTGACCACGCCCGCCCACGAAGACGGCGCAGTCGAGATCGACCAGCAGTCCCCTGGATCGCGAATACTCATCGGGGTCGCGCAACATCACGTTGTTGTCGCTGATGTCGCAATGGAGGATATGCCGGAGTTTGTACAGACGATAATGGGCTACGACCGCAGTGAGTAGACCTGGTCTTTCCCGAGGAAATCAAAAACGCACCTTTCATCGCATCGTGGAAGCCGCCCAGTAGCTCATCCTTGGATACAAAATTCTCCAAGCGCCGCCCGCAGGGTCGCATGACCAGGCGGCGCAGCTCCATCCGTGGGTGGTCGCGAAGGACGGCTATGCGACCGGGAACCTGCAGGACGTCCCGCAGCCACAACGTATCCTGCGGTAGACCATTGGCGTGCAGAACTCCGTCTTCAAAGACAAGCTCCGCCACGCCATCGATCCCAGCCGCCTTCCTGAGGAATTCGACTTCCCTCGTCCGGTAGTGATCGAACACCCGCCATTTGCTCTTGATGACGAACTGCATATCACTGCCAGGCCGCCGGCAGCGCCAGCAGATCGTTCCCTTGCTGAGAATGTCGTCGTTGGAGGCGAGACACTCCAGAATTTGGTACTCCACCTCGCCGACGGTTATGTACTGTTGCCCATCCCGCGCGATGATCGAGGTGTCCTCGCCCAGGTACGAGTTGTCAAGATAGGACAAGCCCATGACGGTCCGAACTAGGGTCCCGGGATGTTCGTGGACGTTGTAGATGCCGGAGAGGACGCATCCGGCGCGGTCGTAGTACGCGACCTGGAATGAGTCTCCCGCAAATGCGATGCCAATGTGATACATACGCGTCTCCTGGTGATGGAAGACGCACGCTGCGCCGCTGTGCAGGCGCTGCAAGACTTCCGGCATGTGGTCGGCGTCCGACGAGATCTGGACGTCGCAGAGGACATTGGCCCAAGAAGTCGCGTCTGCGCGAGGCTCGGTGAGCACGATGCCGACGGGCCAGTTCTTGTCGCAGTTCGGTAGCGCTCTAGAGTCCGCAACCACAACCCATTGCCGACGCGGGCGAGGCGGTTGCTGATTGGCGCAGCGGAACGAGCTGCGATAGCCAATCGCATTCAGCAGTCGCGCTGTTTCGCGCGCTTGGCAGGTAGGATGTATGCGGATGGGTGGGGTGGGATACTTCGGCCATTCCCGCCGTTTTGCGCTGTATAGCACGTTGACTAGAGAGCGCGTCGTATCCAAGACGTCGGCAGGGAGGGCGTCGTCGGGAAATAGCCTGGCAACGATTCCTCTGATTTCGACGGCTGTCTTGCCTAGATGGGTGACAACCTCGGCATCGGGGGAGAAGCGAGTATAGAGGTAAGGGAGAGGGGCGGCGGGAAGTTTTGACGGACACGAAGCCACAGATTCTGTACGCGCTGTCCCGCATAAGGTGGTCTCTTCGACAGAAATATTCGATGTCATGATGCCTGGGCACGCGTCAGCACTCGCCAGTCATAGAGCTCTGGCTAGCCTACCTTAATAGCGCTGACAATTCGGAAGATGAATATTTCTTATGTGAATGAAGGGGACTGTCTTCGAGCGAATGAGAGGATCGAATTGCTGCGCTAGATGATGGTGGTTGAAATCAAGCCGCGACACGTGGATACGTTGAAGACGTAAGCGCGCTAATATTCTCGGCGATTGTTGCAAGTCTGTGCGAGCGACTCTAAACAGGTGGGCGCGGGAGCTGATCAGGGAGAGGGAAGGAGAAGGTGGCGATCGGAACTGCGCGCCGCGTCTGTCACAGAATGTGACATGTTCTGACGTCGTGACCTCTTGACCCGAGGCACCGCGCATCCAGCCTGATGATGATGGCAAGTAGGGCCATATAGTAGATCTAGTCCTACTGAGATCTCTAGGTTCAAAACATCCAAAGGGTCAATGAGGGTCAGCTCGTACTGGACTTCACCACATGCAATGTATGCTTATATGCTCAGTGCTGCCATGTTCGTCATAGCACATTTCTACAGTAAGCCGCACTTCTCTGCAAGGTCTAATCTCCCTCCCTGTAGCATCAGCCATCCGAGCGGTATACAGCAACCCGTGTCGTCGATTCGCATTGAAGAAATCAGCCACGTGTCAATCATGTGAGCTCCACGAGGACCAGGCACCAGGCCAATGACACATAGCGCTTACATCACACGCGACTTCGAGCCAACCACCATCATCCACTTCGGCACACTCGATTTCTGAACGACGGTCACCCTGATTTGAACGAAAAAAAAATCTTCCCATACGAGACTCCGTGCCACGTAGGTAGTCTAGTCATACTGCGTCGAGCGGCCAGCGCTGAAGCGTTCGCAGACAAAATGACCGTCAGTACACCTGTCGACGCGACATTGCTATGCGGGACGGCGCACGCAAAATCTGTACCGACTTGCCCCTCCAGACTGCCCGCAACTCCCATCCCTTTCTTGCGCTCACGCTTCCGCCCTGACGCCGAGGTCATCGCCCGTCTCGACCAAACCGCCATCGAGATTAGAGGCACTGTGCCCAAGCTGTTCCCCGACGACGCTCTCCCTGCAGATGTCGCAAATACTGTGCGTTCTCTAGTGGCAGTGCTCTATAGTGCGAAACAGCTCGCATGGCCAGTGTATCCCGCTCCACCCCTCCGCGTACATCCCATCTGCCAAGCGCGCGAGACGGCGCAGCTGTTGAACGCGATCGGCTATCGCTGCTCTCTGTGCTGCGCCAACCAAAACCCTCCTCGCCCGCGTCGCCGATGGACTGTGACTGAGAGCACTAGAACTCTGGCGACCGGCGAGAGGTTCTGGTCCTTCGGCATCGCGCTGGCTGGGGCCGGCGTAGACGAACCTCGCTGGGCTGATGTGCTCTGTGACGTCCAGATTGGTGCGAACGCCGGGGATATGCCCGAGCTTCTACAGCGACTACACAGCGGCGCGGCGTGCGTCTTACACCATCAGGAAACGCGCATATATCACATCGGCATCGCATTCGCGGGCGACTCATTCCAGGTCGCATACTACGATCGCGCCGGGTGCGTCCTCTCCGGAATCTACAACGTCCACGAGCATCCCGGGACCCTGGTCCGCACGGTCATGGGCTTGTCCTATATCGACGACTCGTACCTTGGCAAGGACACCTCGGTCGTCTCGCGCGACGGGCGAGAGTTCACGACTGTCGGTGGAGTCGAGTATGAGATCGTGGAGTGCCTCGCCTCGGACGGCGACATCCTCGGGAATGGGACGACTTGCTGGCGCTGTCGGCGGCCCGGCACCAACGCGCAGTTCGTCATCAAGACCAAGTGGACGGTCGTCCATCCCCACCGGACCAGCGAAGCCGAATTTTTGAAGAAGGCGGCTGAGATCGATGGTGTGACGACGCTTGTCTGCGAAGACAAGGTTCTGCGCGCCAATGGATTTCCGCAGGACACGATGTGGCTTCGGGATGTCCTGCAAGGTCCCGAGCGCCTGACCATCCTTCGTGATCACCCGCGGATGGAGTTGCGCCGCCTCGTGCTACGGCCATATGGTCGACCATTGGAGGACTTCGGGTCCATTGACGAGTTACTGGTGGGCTTCGACGATGCGATCAAAGGTGCGTTCGAATTTCTGCTACTGATCTGGTATATTCACTAGTCTCGCAGCACATCATCGCCTGTACGAGAGGCGCATCCTCCATTGCGATATCAGCGATAACAATTTGATGCTGCACGATCCCGACGAGCGCGATAGGTCCAGGGTCTGCTAGTCGTTCTCGACTGTGCTGTCTCCGTGCGCAGGGAAGGTGCAGTAGGCCCAAGGGGCTACGGCAAGGTATGCTCTCCAGTCGATCCGGGAAGTCAAGCTCTGACGCGCGCTCTCGGGGAACACATCCCTTCATCGCCTGCAACGTCTTGAACCCCGACCGCTGCGAGGCGCGCGCCCCAAGGCACGACCTCGAGTCCTTCCTCTACGTCCTCATGTACATCTGCGTCACCTGCTCCGGCCCGCACGACACGCCCCGCGAGGACTTCGACATCGACGACTCGTCCATGGGCCCCTGGCTCGCCGGTGACTACGAGCACAAGACGCGCGTGATGTTCGAGTACGGGGACGCGGAGTTCCGCGAGTTCCTCGACGGGCTCTTCGATCCGTATTTCGACGACTTCAAGGATCTCGTGGTCGACCTTCGCCGCGTCATCACTCGCACGCCGCCATCCCAGGGAAGCTACTACGACGTCTATGATGTCTTGGAAGAGCACATGGAGGCGAGGGCTGCTGCCCGTGAGAGCGCGTCCGAGGCTGTGGCTCCGAAGGAGGGCGGCCCATTCGAGGACTCTTCGGCTGGCAATTCCCCCACGGGTCCTTCGATGAGCGATCCCGGCGTGGGCTCATTGACGGGAAATACCTCTACGCGCTCTTCGGTGG
>JAMQCK010000567.1:0-19917 GCA_024196135.1 Pleurotus ostreatus/Saccharomyces cerevisiae fusant | reverse complement strand
TTCATGTTCGAGATGTCGATGCCGTGGTAATCGAACCAGTCCTGGACGAGGGGGAGCGTGTCGTCGTGCGGGCGCGCGAGCTCGTGCAGCTCGCCCTTCGAGAGGTGCTGGCCGTACGAGTCGTGGCCCGGCGTGCTGACCTCGTATAACTTAGAAATGAGAGTCTCAATGTGCGGCTGAGCGAGGCCGAAGCGCAGGTCGAAGGTGTGGTCGGCCGGGGCGGGGCCGTGGTACTGGAAGCCTTTGGGTATCGTCTCCCAGGCGTGCTTGACGGACCGGTCATCCCAGCGCTTGCTCAGAGGCGACGCTGCCGCGAGGGCGGCGAGGTGAAGTGCGCTGACACCGAGTCCGAGGAGAAGCATGGTAGGGAGAGGCGGGGGAAAGAGGTTGCATGCGCGCAGCTGCGGGTCCTTATATACGGGCGTTCCGTAGATGCGATGCTTCCCCGCGGCTTCGCGTGATACGCGGGTATGGCTTCCATTGATTCGTATTGTTGTGACCATCAGTTGAGATGTTCGCGAACGTCGGCCCGACGTTTGTGGAGAGATCTGAAGCGTGCGGACGCTCTGTCCAGACGTCGGAAGGCTGTCAGACCCACTGGAAAAGGAAGAGTTTACATCTGACTGGGGAGGGCGCCCGCCCCTGGTCAGAGACTTCCGATGGCGTGCACGGATTCATGTCTTCTTCTCTCACGTGGAAAAGCACAAGGTTTACTTCTCGGTGAGGTCTCGATAGACCGTTTTTGGCACGCAGCGATGTGGTCGGTGTCGTCGACGGCGTGGGCTCCCCCATGTAGATAGCACGATGAGCATGGTCCCAAACGCGTTACAATGGAACTAGTTTTTAGAGGGCCAACGCTGCGCGCGGCATGCGGTGAGTTAGGAATGTCCCGCTGCTTGGTCACCAGTGTGACATTGTCACGTAGATCGAACCCCGGCCTGGGCGGAAGGTAGGCCGATCATGCGCATACGGTCCCGGTAAAGAACAAAGTGAGTACGATGTGTAGCTATTACATAGTCATTCTAAAGGGCGTCCCCGCTCTCCAGGACGATAGTGAATCTGGAGGAAGGTATGAAACGCAGACAATTGCGAACGGCGCACACAAGGTCATGCGCCCTATCGCTGTGTCGGGGAAAATCGATAATGAGGACGATCTCCAACACGCATGTTTTCCCCAGCGCTTGATGAAGCCAGACGTGCCAGTCTAAGATGCACAACCCATCTCCAGAGTCGAAGAGCGCGAAGCACCAGTTCCCGGCCAGGGCAACGGTGGACATCCGCCTCGTCATGACTCTGATCCGCAGCTTCTGCAGTGCGGCAAGATTCCCCTTCTCCCGCTCCGTATGCAAGAAGTCGGCGAGGCTGAGCCATTCGCGTCTCTTCTTGTCGTTGCCTCGCCTCATGTCGACCTTGAGAACGCGTAAGCGTCGAAGAGTGTCGGATGCCGTTGTACCTGCATCGTGGTCAGCGCGGATGTGGCGGCAGAAGGACGAAGCACGCACTCAGGGGCTTAACGTATGCGTTTGCGGGGAACAGGCCAAGACCAAGCTCAGTCACCAGTGGAGGTGTAACGGACAGGAGTTCGTTCAATGATGCCCAAGACAAACCCTGCATAAAATTGAGGGTCGTGATACGAGGCGCATTGCGTCGAAAGTACTCCGCGGTGAAAGAGGAGAACTGTGCAAAGAAATGGTGGCAGATGGTCAGCTCGCGCAAATTCGGATAGGACGCGACGCTCTCGGCGAGGAAGAACGGGGGCGAGATGGTCTTGAAAGACACCGCCAGAGTCCGGAGAGTTGGCGCAGCAAGTCGAAGGCCGATGTCCACGTCGCAAAGATTGTACGGCCTCGCGTCCATGCGGAGGTGGTGCAGGTTGGGGAATTGAGACAAGAACTTCGGAAGGTGCGTTTGTACGTGGTTGGATTGGAACGGGATCCTGGAGGATGCCCAGATGATGGTGTGGACGTTCGTAAAGGTCGCGCCCATCGAGAGGAGCCCATGGTGATGGATGACGAGTTCTCGTATCAAGGGCGCCACGACATGCGCTTTCATGGCCAGCCGGTGATAGTCGAACATGGTTCGGACATGCACAGTTCTGTAGAAGAGCGGCAGGGCATAGTGAAAGTGACTAGAGGCGCATAAGAACGCGAGGATGGTGTTGCGGTCGCAGAAAGAGATGATGATGGGGAAGAGCTCGACGAATAGCGCGGGCTGAAGGGGGGCGACGGTATGCGCGGGGTCCACTGTGAGGCATAGTCAGCGCAAGCGAGAAAGCGTTATGGAGCACGAACTGATAGCGACAGTCTGCAGATCCGCTTGCCCATTCGTCCTTTTTGCGCAGATTATATACTTCGTAGGGCGAAGTCGCCGTTGACCACCGAGATGGATTCTGGACGCGTCTAGGCAGTGATCGTGGACGGGCAGCCGAAGTAAGACATTGCGGAAGCGTCAAAGGGCTCCAGCAGGAAGGGTGTGATGGGAGGTCCAGGGAAGCCGTCGACCATTTCGGAAGAGGCAACGAATAGCGAAAGGTCCTCTATGTAGATGGGGGCCGGACGGAATGGGCAACTGTTGACGCAAAAGGTGAGGCACGGGATGAGCGAGGAGGGTGAGTATGGTATTGACGGGTTACACGCACAGACACGGCGCTTGCACAAGACCAGCGTCGGTGCACTTTGAGGCGGTCGTACAGAAGCGTGGCGAGTGGAGAAGCAGGCAATGTAGGTGAAGCATGAGTGAAGGACGGCCAAATGAAGAAGCAGAGAGTATAGTCGCGGGAGGTGAAGCGCGGGTGCAAGTAGAGGAGAAGAGTCCAGGTTTGCGAAGCGTCTAAGACATTCGCCCATTTGCGATTGCGCTCCGCGCCTGGACCGGAGAAAGATGCGTCAAGACCTTGCAACGACTCAGACAACGGGTTAGGCCCGTCATGAGCGATGGTGTGCAATCTCGCGAGGTGAGCGCGAATCGGGGGACTCACAGGGTCAGCCGGTGAGTGAACGGCATTTCGGGAGGCGTATTGCTTATTATATCAGTTGTTGTGTCTTCGAGCATGGTTCGGCAGGCAGCAGATACTGGAAGAGGCGGAAGTCATGGACGCGTGCGCCAAGTTGGCGGCCAGACTCGGTCACGCGAAGGGGGTCACACTTTGTGGCGCAGGGTGACCCAAGGATGGTTCCGGAGAGCGTGATATTTTTGGCCGATAGGTCGCGCAAAGTACGCATGTGCGGGATACGTTTGGACCATCGAGGATAATTATTCACGAGAAAGAAGTCGTGTCAATGCGGTTCTGAAAACGTAGCGTCCGTGTAAAGAATACGTAGCTCTTTCACGGCAGTCGTGCCAATGAACTGCGGCTTTATCCTGGAAACATAGAAGGCATGTACGAGTGAAGCAGACGCACGTGTTCGACAGTGGCCGAAGGTAGCGACTTGGAGATTGGGCATGTAAGCGGCATCTGCGGTGACAGTGAGGGTATGGGCGACGACGTCTCCAATGTTCCAACCGTCGTCGGTGGACAGGCCGGGGTCAACCAGAATCGTAGTGACGTTGGACAGCAGAGATAGACAGAGGTGAACAGCGGGTCCTTCGCTAGCGGCTGAGGTCGTTACGTTACCCAGAGACAAGGACGTCAATGTCGACCCTGCGTTTGCGGTAGCGAGCATCGCATGCAACGCCTCGAATAAGGAGCCCTTCAAGTCGTCGCGCACGTTAACATCGCGCAGGCAGAGGACCTTGAGCATAGAAGGCCGTAACGATCGAAGTAGCGAGCAGGCGTTGCTTTCGAGAAGGAGGTCGATGAGGCGCGGAAGATTTATAGGATGAGCAGGCGTCGGAGGGCAGTCAATGATAAGGCCTGTCTTGATATGCAGAGTCACCAAGTTAAGAGACGAGCCAGCCAGAGAGTGCTCGATGTAGGAGGATGTTAGGGGCGGGTCCATGTCGACGCGCAAATGGCGAAGAGAGGGTAGACAGAAGAAGGCGTCTTCGAGACGAGCAACGCCGGTTGGCCCGTCGCCGCAGAGACGGAGGTCCTCCAGATGCGAAAGAGAGCCAAGGGCTGCCAGTCCAACGCCCTGAGAGTGGAAGAGAACGAGGTGGAGCCGGCGAAGGCAGCGGAAATTGTGTTCTGAAAGCACAGACACGTTGCTCCAGGGCATGTAGACGACTAGCGAGGCAAATCGATCCTTCCACATTCCCGCGAGCTGAGAAAGGTCCTCAAAGCCGCCCAGGTAGTCCCATTTCACGTGAATAGGCGCCGCTCTGCATAGGGACACCTGATACGGAAAGTGAGCCCATTGACTCCTCCGTAAGGTGCGCCCAGCGGCGGGCACCAGGCGATTATGCTGGAGCCTCAAGTACGTCCAGATGTTAACCATGGTATGCGCGACGAGGTTCCACCTGAAGCAGACTTTGCATATCGTTCTAGCGAAGTAGGCGGCGCGGTCAGAAGGGTCTTCGAGAGTGTGTGCGAGTCGATCAAAAATGCAAGAGAGGTCGTCGTCGGACAGCTGCCGGATAGGCGACTGAAGGGACCGCAGAGTATTGAGACGCGCTGTAAGAGCGGTTTTGATTTCGGCGAGTTTAGTGAGCTCGGTGTCGCACTCTGCGAGTGACTGCTCGAGTTCAGTCGACAAGGCCGCCCAGTGTTGAAAGCGGCGGACGTCACTTGTAGGATATGAGTTGGCCCTAATCTCCTGTTCTGCGGTAGCGGAGTCGACGGAGCGAAGTGTGCGAGCAAGCGTAGTGCTCAGCATCGTGTTATGGATGTATGTGGCAAGAGAGGCGAGGGCGACGACGTCACTTGCCATAAGGAGAAAGGAGGTTCTCCACGATCATATGATCCAACATTAAGCGCCCGTGCCGCCCATCAAAACGCAGGTGAAAGTTTACAAAGCTGCAGGGTGACGAAGGACCGTAGGTGAGTAAAAATGCGACAGGTTCTGTCGGGTCCATTAAAGCAACAAGTACAAGCAATCATTACACGAAGACAATCCACGGCACGCCAGCTTTGTTCCGGAGCTGCGTCAGACGTTGCGCTCGCAGTGCTTGGGAACCTATGCGTTGGTGAGCGAAGATTACAGGAGTGCAGAACAGTACTCACCTGAGCCCTCGGCAAGCATGTACTTGAACGCCACTCGGCGCCAATGAGGCAAATGAAGGACAGGTCCTGCGCGCTCGTACTCGTCCTCCTCGGCAGAGTTTGCGTCGTAGTTCTCAACCACGAGCTCGACTTGACCGGGGAGAATGAGTCCATTGATCCCCTCAAGATGATGAACCAGCGCCCAATGCACGACGACGGTAGACAGCTCTGTCAGAAGACAGGAGAAAGTCGTAAAGTTGGTGTCGCGTTCTGACAGACGGCCTTCAGTAAAAGCAGGACATGTGCGTACGGTCTTACGTGTGTAATTGCCTGCGTACAGGCGAAGAGTTCGCAGCTGAGGGGCGCAGTCGCAGAGGAGGCGCTCTACTACCTGCCAGTCACCGGAATAAAGGTGGCCCGTATATAGGGTGAGGCGTACGAGTGAGGGAAAGTAGATGAACTTGACGAGATCCCGGATCCCTTCTCTTAAGTCGATTTCCAGGGCGTCAGCGGCCATGACAACGCGTACGTCCTCGTCGCCGTGTTCGGCTGGCCATCCCATGGGCTCGGTTGGATCGCTCCAGCTATCGGTGACAAGAGGGGACGCCTTGATGTTCACGGACTTGAGGAGGGCAGACATCGGTCTCCCAATGGACGGAGGAACACGACAGAGGAGGAAATGCAGGCCCACTCGAGGGGCGTTAAAGATCGTCATAGTCGAGACAGGCGCCATCAGGTCGTCCATTGTAGGGGATGTCCATATCGCCTTCATGTCGACGTACCAAGCAGCACGCCCTCCGCTCCCGAAGACTATGGCCTTCAGATTAGCGGGCGCGATGGCAGCCAGAAGTTTAACCATCGCAATCGTATCCCTCGTCCAGTTGCAGGGCAAAACGAGATCGCGAATGTACCGATCAAAATCACGTTCGGCCGAAGCTATGAATGGGTAAGCGCACAGGCGCAAAGGACGGGAAGGAACTCACGAGGGATGGCGACGCTGGTGTTGAGCCCCGGTATAAGCCGCCACTGCAAGGATACTTTACGCCGCAGACGTCAGCAACCAAGGCTTCACAGTAGTACTCGACATACCGTCCGGTGTTCTGCGCTCCTCCGCAAGGAGCCACTCCCTGAACTCAAAGTACTGGTCTTCGTTGACGCTGATCCGATGCCAGCGTAAGGCGCGGGAGACGTAGAACATGGTTCTGCAGGTATTGGCGAGGTTTCGGAGGTCCTCCGGACAGCAGCAGGCACATATGCGCGCAATGAGCTCGAGAGCGAGGTTTTGGAGAGCGGAAGAAGTGGCGGCCATGATGGAGACGGTGATCAGGAGCAAAGATGGACGGATGCAGATTGCGGCCCACCTTTGCATTTCCGCTCACGAGGCGTCGATTGGCAAAACGGTCACGGTGGAAGACAGATCGGAAAGGAGCCTTCACGCCTTGTGTGCAAGTGAATAAGCGCTCACTCATGTCAGGAAGTGGGTTGATGAAAGGCAGACAAGACTGTAAGCATGAATGTGCGAAAGGATGCCGCCAAGGAGCATGAGGAAGTCGATGTCAAACTTCACAGTCTGTATGTCATAGATCGAGCCAGTGGCTCGCAAGGCATGTACGCGTTTGATCGTCGCAAACCAACAAAGAGCAAAGTACAATCGGCGGAGACCTCAGAAGCAGACTAGTAGGTCGCGTCGCGAAGGAGCCCCAGCGGTCAAGCATGTTCTCACGTTTGTCAGGTGTCCCACGTTCCCGTGATCAGGTCACGCTGAGTCATGTTGATGTACGCGTGTGCGGTATCTTCATGCTGACCTCGCAAGGAGGTCTTGAAGAAGCTAACACGTACCTCCATTGCGCACCGGCAGCGGGGTAACATTCAATATGTACGCTTTCTGTACTACGTCACGTGAAAGAGCGCGCGTACGCGTGATTAGTTCGTGATTAGCCATGTGCGCCACGTTGATGTTCGACCTTGCGTCAACTGGCTTGATCCATTAGGAGTCAATAGCAGCGTAGAAGAGGGCGACCGCACGACGACCGTATGCGGTCCTCAGCGAAGTGAAGTCGCTCATTAAGCCTTCGTATACCAGTCTACCATTGTCGTATAAGCCATCGTAGTACCAGATATGATGGTAGCCCTGCATGAGTCTGACAGTAAAATGATCCTCGCCATAATAGATGATCCCTTTCAGTACGTAGGATCTCCGTTGTTGGCGCGGTAAGCGCAAGGAAAAAGAAGACTGCAGTACTCGCCCTTGCCCGGGATCAAATTCGATGAAAAGGAAGGACGTGTCAGGCTCCAAGCGAGTGATTTGCTTCGCGTTGATGTCACAGATACTACAAATGTCTGGCGATTCCGACCCTTTAAACCACTTACCTACGTCTCGAGCATGCTGACTTTCAATTTCGAACACAGGCGCTGTCAAGTGTCGTACGCGCTGACCAGGTACGCCGTGCAGGTCATGACTTGCGTTCTTCTTGCATTGCGTAGTAGTAGTAGCGACTGACCTGCTTACATTGAACAAGTGAGACAGGACAGAATGAAGGACAGTGTACTGACCGGGCACGAAAGTTGCAGGGGCGGCATCATGCAAGAAAGTGCGCATGCAGTCTCTGACTGCGCTTACATTGAGATCAGGACCAAGCCCTCCGCTCAGATGCGATTGTAAAGCACTAAATAGGATTACAGAGCCCTCGCTTCCCCACTGTTCCAAGCGCGGCAGCCACTCACCGGGAGCCTCAGCGGTTACCCACGCCAACAGGGTAGCGACGCAGTCGTACGCACAACTATTGTCCGTCCATATTGCTCCATGACTCAGCACGGGAGGAGGTGCGGATGTAGTCGGTACGACGTTAGTGGGTGCCGCAGGCTTGGAGCGCTTTCGGGGTGGCAAGCTGCTTGTATCATTGTCCCGGCTTCGCTTCGGAGGTGAGCTAGACGGCGCCACAAAATTGCTGATGGGAACAAATTCGTCGGACATTGCCGAACGCGGCAGGTCACCCCTCGTATCCTTAACTGTGATTAGCTGCCAATCAATAGGCGCTACTTCAAAATCCAACCATGCCTCTGGATTCGTCACATTTCCACTGGCATTGTACTTAGGCTTCTCGTCTGTCCACTCCAGCGCCTCCGGCATTTCCGGTGGCATGTACGTCTCGCCCTTCCATTTCCGAAAGGAAGCGATCAAGTCTTTTCTGCGATGGCCTGTTACCTCAGCTGGTAGCTTGCCCTCGTACTGGAGCTTTGTTATCTCATTCAACAGCTCCAGCTCTCGGAATTCTTGGCGTAATGCCCCGCTACAACCTCCTTGGATCTTAGTAGGATTATAACCTCGCAAGATCAACGTCCCCGCCGATGTTCGACCTCTCGAGAGCGCCACGTAGTATGCATGGTGGTCAGCGCAGTCCTGTAAGTCGACGACGTTGACCTCGCGTGACTTTCCCTGAGACGCATAATCAGTCATCGAAAAGTTCGGTAGGACATGGACTTGGTCTCTTAAGACGGAGATGTACTTGCTCCCCGTCGACACCCTTGGCAGCATGCACTCTACGGTCATCTTCTGCCTTGTAACAGGAACGACATTCTTAGGTAAGCCCGGGAATTGGACGGCTCTCGGCGGAGTAACTAACTCGACAAAGAGGACATCTAGCATTCTCTGTCCGCGGCTACCCCTACACTCTTGCCAGTCATACACAATCCCCTCTTGACCCTTCGTCATCGATAACTCGGTGGCGGAGTTGTAGCGCAGCATGACAGGCATTCCACGGCAAAGGGAGAGTTTCCCAGGTACGTACGCCTTGCAGAAGGAATGTGGCTGCTGCCATAATTCATGCTGCAGGAACCCGCTAAGCGGTCTATCTTGCTGACCTTTAACACGGAGCCAATCTTCAGAAAAGAATTCTATAAGTTCTTGCCCGCTTTCTGTGGCAAATCGACGCACGCCGATGTCGTTGATCGCGTCTTTCACAATGTTGCGAGCGGTGATCACGGACACGTTTCTGAATAGGTCGTCTGCGATCGAAAGGTCTGTCGACGAAGAGAAAGCGCATCTGGAATCGATCCAGGTAAGATTCTTGGTCGTACACACTTTTAACCTCATCCGCATCATGCAGTCCTGAAATTGCAGATCATCCTCGCTTGTCGCGCTCTGACGATGATTTTGCTTCAAGAGGACGACGACGACGAATAAGTGCCAAATGGCTTTCCCAAGCGCAGCCTTTTGGCTCCGCGCATCCGCGCCGTATCGTCCAGCCTTCCTGCTATACAACGAGCCCTCCTCACCTCCGACTACAGGAGGCTGCTGCGCAAAGTCTCCGGCAAATATCATGTTCAGACCCCCATACGGTACGTCAGTGACGCCTACCGCCAAACACGTCGCCCTGCTAACATTGTAATTCTCGTAGTGCGCGAGCATAGACGCCTCGTCCATGAGCAAAGTTCCTTTGCCCTTCATACGCTGCTTGACCTTTGCTCGCCCCGTCATCGTCTGTTCTCTGAGGGTCGATATCCCTAATGTCGAGTGGTAAGTCGAACCGTTAACCAGATTGGATGCGGTTCCTGTCGGAGCCATGACAAGATATCCAGATCCGATGTCGGCTCGATCAATGACGGCTTGGATAGCCTGGAACACACGAGATTTTCCGGTACCTCCCATACCGCCGATATACATCATTAGCTGACCACAACCGGGGGTGAGGATGTGATTGCCCGCGATACGAACCGCACGCTCTTGATCCTCATTCAAGGAGAAGTCTCTCAGAACCGCATCTACCAATCCTCGCTGTAGGGGCGCGACGTAGGTACGCATCAAGAGCGCCTTGTTAACAATGTCGACGCTTACTACGTAGGCAGGGCCTATCACAGGGTTGTTCTCAGGAACGACGAGAATGCGCACTCCTTGCGCGTCAATCGCTGCTTTCTTCGCGTCTTGAACAATTTCAGCCCAGTTCTTTGCGGTTCTCTTGACGGCCACTCGACCCTCTGGCGCAGTGATACTAGCAATAGGTACGTCCCACCTGTGTTTAACCATCATGTCTTTCATGCCAAGAAAGGATGTCTTCTTTTTGGTGTACAACGTATTCATCTCTTCGTATTCAGCTTGAGTAGTCGGGAAGACGGTCTCGACGTGATCTCTGCAATCATTGTCATAATCGATGTCTTGCACGTCCTCTTCGGTGAGTGGCATCGGATCATCCCAGCCCTCTCCACTTTTCTGCTTCGACCGATAGTCATCGCGCGCGTCCATGCACTCCCACCTCAAATTGAAGTTCTTCATCAGCTGCCTCTGCCGTGGTGAAAAGACATGCTTATCAAACGCGTCTTTCCAGGTTTCCGTTGCGGACTTGAGGTCTTCTGGGCGTCTCCAGGGTTTGAAAAGCATCAGCATTACCTGGATGTATTCGTCGAGGTTGCCCTTATCGCTTCGAGGCAATAGACGCATGAAGTTCAACACCAGCATTGGATCCTCTTTTCGTCTTTCCTTCATGCAATGGGAGCTCGCGAGCGAGTGCCCCCTACGGAAGGGGTAATGAAAGTCCGGCAACCGCTTCGCCGGAGGTTCACCCAGGATTTCAGGCAAAGGATCCACAGGTTCGTCGTCGTCGAACTCATCGAAAGGGCGCCCGTTGTCTTCCTTGCTTTGCGATCTCGTGTTTCCGCCTTCACTCATGTCGTCTTCAGATTCTTGAGGTCGCGGAAATCGCGCGTCTCCATCGTTGATGTCCATGTCATCATCAGGTACGAGCCAAGGATCGTCGTCGTCTTCAACCTCTTCGTCCTCAACGTCGCTAGCGCCCCCGTGTTCTTCGTCAACTATGTCCTCTACCGTTGATGCTTTCCGGCCGTTGACGTCGGTGGGATTGGCTTCCTTCTTCTGGCGCTTCGGAAGGGAGACCCGCTCGCAGTTCAGCATAAAGCTATACAGGTTATAGTTCTCAAGCGCATCTCCTCGGTACGTGTAGTTCTGAGCTTCAGACACGCCAACCACCGCTCCCTTCTTCTTGACGAGAAGTACGCTCTCTTCCCCGTAGCCCTCGCTGTTTCCCTGCCAGTACAGTTTAATTTGTCTGAAGTACGTATGCCAAAAGAAAGGCTTAAATCGGTGCGACGCATAGTGATCCGGGTTACCGAGCAGGTACATAGCTACTATAGGCCCTCCAAGCTCCATCTTCGTTGCTAGCTTGTTGACGATCTTTGTCATTAGACGACGGGCAGCTTCTATCCCATCGCCACCCGAGCACAAGAGGTCTTGATTTTGATCGAAGACGGATTTAATGACCTCAAATATAACGTGAGTTTGCGGTCCCATTTTAGTGATGTACTCTGTAATGTAGTATACGATGTGGTTGACAGCACTCCCGGACAGAAGGCAGGAGCAGTCGTGATTGCAGCGGAACAAATAACTCAAGACCGTGCAAACATCGTTCATGTTTGGTTCCAAGTGCTTGAAGCGCAGCGCCCCGGTGTTGGGATCGATTCCAGTCTCGGTACGCACGTCTCTCGGCATTCGTGCTTTGCAGCGCCCAGTTTTATTGAATTTGCAGTACTTGTCTTTGCATGTATGTACGTTGGTCCTCATGAGAATATCGTTCACCTCCTCTTTGAACTTCGCCACCCACTTTCGAGTCTCCTCGCACTCGGCGCACCCTCGCTTCGCGCAAACGCAGTACACCTCTGGCGGGGTCGCTGGGTGCGTGTAAGTAGGGTTCTGATATCCCCGTTTCTTCCTTACCTCCTTGAGATGGGCAGAAATTTCTTCGAACGTACCATCAATGAATTCGCCCCTGTGGCAGGCTTCGGCGTATTCTACCATCTGCGAGCAGAATTCGGACTCGAAGTCTTTCATTCGCTCGCGAATCTCCGATGGCGACAAAGAGCTACGAATCCATAGCAAAGAGTGGAGATGCAGAGTCAAACGACCTTGCTGCTCGACGGTCGCGTAGTACCCGCTCGTCTCGCCAAAAATCCCATCATGTCCTGAATCAACCCCAAGGACATGCTTGATAAATCCTTGGACGGCAAAGTGAAAGAAGCGTGCGCCTGCGACAGGATTCCCTACAACAGCGCGGAAGCGCTCGTCACGCTCCTCATCAGTTGTCGGTGGCTGTAGGTTTGGCTTGAATGCTTGCTCAGCGTCTGCAAGGTAAAAGCACAGTGGATGCTTGATGTCCGTCGGCGCAATGGTAATGTACCAAATAGGCGACCCTAGATGCGCAATTAGCGACCAAATCTCTGTCCTCATCCACTTCCTGCCTGCTGAGGATCCGTCAACTTTGGCTGCTACGCTCTCCATATCTTGAAGAACACGGTAACACAGTTTCTCCTCGTCTGTAGCAGGTATTACCTTCTCGCCAGTCTTAGCACGGTTAATGATGTGCTGAAGGATCGTGGGATCAACGGAAAGGATGCGTTGAGATACTTCCTCGAACTGGCTTCTGCGAGCGACTAAGAAGCTCTGCGTCGTCGCATCACGAATCTGGAAATGACTGAACGCGACGAAGATAAATGCAGGATCTAATTGGAATCGCTTATCATAATACATTAGCAGGTGTCGACAGTGCTCTTTGAGAGAAAGGCGAAGCCGCTGACTGGACGCGTCGCTAGTGCAACCGAGACCTCCACGTCCGAAGGGAAAGAGCCACGGAAACATCTTCGGGTACAAAAGCGGATTATTATAAAGCGACTCTGGTCGCTCGCCATGACCTATACGCAGCATTCCTTTGTTTGCGTTGAAGTGGTCCAACGCCAGCGCTGTCAGTTCCTCGTGAGTTTTAGTTTCTAAGTCATCTCCGGTCAGGCCATGGACTTGGAAAGGTATCTCACCAGTCTCGACTCCATGCTCATCCGCGACATCATACGAGCTCCGTCCTTCTGGCGCTATATTCGAGGCAGACGGCCTGTACACCACGGTGACGGGTGGAACCGACTCAGAGTACTGCGCGAGCGCCTTCTCGTCAACGGTAATGTCATCCCAACCCGGCGTGTGCGCGATAAGATACTGGAGCGCATCGCGAACGGCGTGGTGCCGCACTAGAAGTGGTGCAAACCTAGGCGATTTATAATCGTCTACGGATGGCGGCGTAGGGCCCGTGAACATAATTGCCAGAACCTTTTCAATGTCCCCTTTCGGCGGTGGAAGCGTCTCGTATATCTTCTCGGATTCTACGGGGAAAGAAATGACGTGAGCAATGGCTTTGCGGTACCCGCCTGCCACCTTGACAAACAAAGCGTTGTGCCGGACACGCTGTATCAGTAGTCGCTCGAAGTACCGGAGGCGTCTGAGTACAAACGGGACCTCACCTATCCAGAGATTGTTCGCCAGCGCCAAACGAGGGAGGACGCCTTTAGTAACGACGGGACGGCACTCAGAGCAAACGTATTTGGCATTTGGTATCAGCACAGGCTTATCTTCCTCCCAACGAGAACCATCGTCTTTGATAGCGACGTCAGCGACTGCAAGCACCGGTAAGTGTCTGGCGACGTGCCTAATGTTTGTCAAATTTTTGGTAGGCTTCAACTCGGCGCAAACACCACAGGCCGCTTCTTCCATGGCCATGGAATCTGCAATGAAGTCGCTGGTGATAGTATGCAGAAGCTCTTTGGAATACGGGCGAGGCGGGAAGGGTGGCTCGGGCGCTGCGGCCTTTGCCCTCAGGTAACGATCGTGCCTCATCTGCGCATACCCTGGCTTCGCGCGACGCGTCGCTTCATACTTGGACACTTTCAGCAAAGTCCTCTCCTCATCTGGCGGGATACGTCTCAGTAATGTCGTCCAGGAGGCACAACCCGCCGTGCATTCGTGACTCTCACCAATATCAGGAAGGTCTCCCGCGGCAACGCCACGCCAAGTAACAGATATATCATGCAGCCTACATACCTTCTTGGCCTCCGCTAGGATAAGGTGCATGAAGAGCGCGGCGGGTGGAATCTGCGCAGCGATGACATCTTCCATGTCTTCACGGTCAACCTGGTCCGCGGCGATAGTGTCTTCATAGATGTAGCACCAATCTTCAAGGACGTGAGCGTCAGGAGCACGCAATACGTATGGCTTAATCTCGTAAAACTGGATGATCCTGAACTCCTGTCGATCTCTCGCGCCACCCATGGGACGAGCGGCCGTCGACTGGCCAACAGAGCGTGTAACGGGGCGGCAAGCCAAAGTACTCAGCGTGCGAGAGGAGTGAATCGCAATGGATAGAGAGCAAACAGTATACCGACGTACATAGCGACCATATATAATAGGGGCGGCGTCGGCCGCATCGACGACGGGGCCGAACTCCCCCAAGCGCATAACGGCCCCGAGTTCAACCCTCGGGGATGCCGGTGAAGGCATAAGACAGTGTTCCGCAGCCCATATGCCACGGGAACAAGAGGATGGGGGGGAATGGTAGAATGGGTGGTTGGAGAAGGAGGTGGCGACGTACAGAGGAAGGCGGTGAATGTGGATGTCGGCGTCAGGTGCTTGTATAAGAGCAGTGATAGCGCTATTGCAACTGGCGCAGAGGATGCCCGTAGAGAGCAACAGGATACGGCCTCGCAAGGTGCGCTGCAGCTTGGAGCATGCGCAGATCGAGATGCAAACCACCGAAGTCGAGAGAACGGGCGACGCTACGCAGGGTCAGCTCAAACATCGCTAGTGTGCGCGCGGGTCACGCACCTGGCATGACTCGAGCACGACTTCAAGGTGGTGGATATCAGAGCCTGGAGATGGTACGAGGGAAAAGGGGCAGGATGAAGTGCGGACACATCCTTATACCGTGGATCGGTGACAAACCGAATTTCACATCCGCGATCAAGATGAAACAACAGTAAACATGAGCCCACATCCGTCGTCAGTTCCCGATTTGATCTTGAATATTGTTCCTGTACTTGTGCGAGCGCGTATTCGATTGCTGCAGTTCAAGACTTCCGTCAGACGCCTGAGTAAAGACAGTGTATATTTTAGAAGCGTAACGACAGTAGGTAAAGAATGTAAAACACGTCGAAGAAGCGGTGTAGAGTAAAGACAGTGGAAGACAGAAGAGAGCGGAAAGGCCTACACATTCACGTCTTCATCGCCATTCCCACCCTCTGCAGGAAGCTCGGCATCATGTTCGGACGACCGCACCTTCTTCGAAGGCGACTCACCAGCACCAGACTCTGCTTCAGCGGCCACTGGCCGCTCGTGAGTCAGACGCTTCTTCCTACCCGCAGGAGCGTCACCATCGTCACCATGAGCAGGCGATCCCTCTGCTTGGGAGGTGGTTGACGGTACTTGCCCCTGCTTAGCCTCCCGCTTCTCCGCCTTCCTCCGCGCCTTCTTTTCCGCCTTCTTCCTCTTCTCGGCCTCCAAGTCAGCCACCTTCTGAGCAATCGCCTCCTTCTCAACCTCCTTCAGCGCCTTCTTGGCGCGAGAGCTCTCGGCTTCGATGCTGTCCGATAGGACGACGATGCTGTCGACGTTGAACGAGACTGCTTTCTGGTCCACCTGCCAACGAGAGACAGTGTAGAAGACGACAACGAGCGCGTCTCTGTCAAGCATGCCTACGAAACGCGGCCAGTTGCGCTCGTCCTTCAAGTCCTTCAAGGTGTCCACGCCCCAATCGACGGCTTTCGAGCGCGCGTCGATTACAGGAACTGCGGTAATGTAAACGACAGGAAAGAACATGCTCGCACGCACTCACTTTCGTCCATGTACTCGAGGACACCCGCCTTGCGAAAGTTCTTGGACCCGTCGGAGATCAGCTCGGGTTTCTCCCGCTTCGCCTTTGCGGTTGCGGGATATCCAGGAACGTTCGGCTTGCGACCTAGAGCCCGTGAGTGCCATGCTCGGACGCCAGTTTTATACCGTCTCACCGTCTTTTCCCGGTTTCGTAGAAAAAGCAATGCTGCCGTTGTCGTAGAGGGGAAACTTGTGGTGATCTTCGCCAGAGAATTTGGCGACCTGGTTCAGACAAGCGAAGATACGAGCTGGCTCGCCGTCGAGAGGGGCTATGCTGATACCGCGCCGAGGGTCCTTGTTGAAGATCCGTCCCTCTGGACCCACGAAGAAGTCTCGCACGAGCCCGCCGGTCAG
This sequence comes from Pleurotus ostreatus/Saccharomyces cerevisiae fusant, assembly GCA_024196135.1. Taxonomy (NCBI): domain Eukaryota; kingdom Fungi; species Pleurotus ostreatus/Saccharomyces cerevisiae fusant. The sequence continues at coordinate 3,790 of JAMQCK010000567.1, read as the reverse complement.
ACACATCGTAGGCGTCCTCTTGTCGGCGACGGTGACGAGGGAGGTGTCTCGGCTGCGCCTGTCCATAGTCATGAAAAGCAGTCGGGCGGGGTCGACGCGACTGAGGTTGATGTACCCGGCGCCATCCCTGAACCCGACGACGGTGGCAAGCGTCCTAAGCAAGAGTCAATGCTAGGTACAGCTTGGAAAAGACCGAGAACTCACCTCATAAGAGCGAAGTGCGGGTAGATCTTCTCGAGCGTTGCGCCAGGGTCCGGATAGTCCGTAGCGTTCTCCGGACGGTATGCCGACGTCGAAAAGAGCGGTATGTCGCTGAAGTCAGGTTAGCGCGTACAAAAAATCGGCAGTTGCAGTACTGAACTCGTAGGTATGCATTGAGTTGTAGACACCTTGCGTGAAGAAATACGGATTGACGCCGTAGTACTTCGTAATGGCGTCGGGCTTGAGCGCCAGGTAACTGGAGAGACGGTCAACTCAGAGCCCCTACAGAAGGAGGAAGACATACACAGGGTGCTTCTTGTCGATGACGAACGTCTTGAAGTATTGAGTAGCGGGCTGGAGGCCATCGATATGGACATGAATGGCGTCCGGGGCTGAGATAGCACCTCTATAGGCAGCGCCCGTCAGCAGGCCGCGACATGCACATGAGAATGGACGCACGGCGCTTGATGATTGGCGGCAGAGCTGCAAAGGTATGAGTATATAAAGAAGATAAGCGAGAGGTACGAATACTGACTACGCGGAGTGCTCGCCATCAGACTCAGAGTCGTCGCCAACGACTTGCGCACCGGCGCTGTAAGGACGTTCAGCCTTGTAGGAGAGGCTCTCTCGTCGTACGTACTCGAGATCGATCATATCGTCGTCGTCGCTGAGCAACATCAGCAAGCAGACTCAGAAGAAAACGAGGAAGGCGAACCTGTCATTTGGCCCGATTGGAACACCCGAGTCTTCGATTGCGTCCGGATGGCCTTGCCCCTCATCACCGCTGGCATGACTGTAAGGTCGTGACGAGCGAAGCGAGGATAAACCGTGCTCACCATTCGCTGTCGTTGTCTTCTTCAGCCTCATCGTCAATGAACCTGCAAATTATCAACGTGGGAGAGGTAAAGTAAAGAGATAGGCGCACTTGTTCTTCACACGGCCTTCATCTTCATCATCTTCACCATCACCGGACCTCGTTGCCTCCGTCTGCGAGCCTTCCGACGGGCCAGCATTGTCCAATGATACGACCTCCTTCTGGGAATCGCCATCCTGAGGGGCATCCGCAGGCGCCTGTTGGCCGGCCTCGGACTGGGGCGCAACGTTATCTTCGGTGCCAGGGATGGGGGAGACGATCCGCATGCGCTTTCCGGTCTTCGTCCTTTTCGAAGGCGATTGGAAGGGGGGATCAGGGTTCCCTCCGCCATCGATGATGCCATGACTGCGAGGAACGTTTAGTATGAGCGAGACGAAGAAGGAAGGTAATAGACGCACGAATCTTTCATGATTACTTGGCGAGTGGAGCGACGAGTAGACTCTGTCATAATTGACGAAGACGACGTCTGAAGATGTAACCGTTAGCTTATATACCACCCGTATTCGCATCTGTGAGGAGGAACAGTCGGGCGCGCCTCATTGCTACTGGCCGAAAAAAAAACCGATCATGGCCGGGCTCGTTCGAGGCCGATGAGACTTAGGGCGGATCTTTGTATGAAATTAGTAGGGTCGCGGGACATGGTCCGCTCCGGAAGCTGGCGCGGCATTTGTGGTAATAGACAGTCATAAGATGAGACGCTCGAAATCAATCATGAGCTCTATGTTCATGAGAAAGGGGACAGCAAATCGACTTACAACGGCTGTCAACAACAAAATCGTGGGGTGCGCTAGCTGCGGGACAGACTCCATGTTATCCAGCAACATGATCATCATTCAGCGTCCACCCTTCCGCTTTACGCCAAGCAGTCTCACCTTTCACTGTGCGTCGGCTGCCGCGACGCATCCGGCAGTCAAGCGTAGGATGCAAGACACGGATGTCGGCCATGCAAAACAATGAGCCTCGTTTGCCATTGAAGTCTTGGACATCCGCGAGGACTGCCGCCCATGGACCGCGTCTTCCGAGTGTGTCAGACATCCGACATATCTAGAACGTAGAACGAGGCCCTTACTTTGAGAAAGGCGAAATCCCATTTGTTGAAAGGCGGGACGAAGCAGTTGGTGCATGTAGAGGAGCGTGTCAGACATCCGAGCTGTCGGCAGCGTAGAACGAGGCTCTTAGCTTAGGAAAGGAAGTAATCCTATTCGCTGAGGGCGCCAGACCTTGAGACTTCGACGCTATGTCTCTGTGCGAGCGGGTCGGTTCCACACGTACTGTGCGGCGCAACTGCATGCGCGCGTCTCGAGCCCGACCGAGCCTTGATCTAGATGAGCGGGTTCGCCAACCATTCGGCAATGCAAGGAATAGAGGCTCGAGCGGCCCTGTCGGAAGGATCGAGCGACCAAGCCATGCTCGGACGCCTGGAAAGAGAGATGAAAATCTTTATCATCACATCGACGACGACGGTGCCTCGTATATAAAAGCTTCACCTTCACAACCTTTGTCCTTGGCGTGCTTTGCACATACGTTCTACCTAAGTCGAGACGACATGGCCGACAAGTTTCCTCGTTGCTACGACGTCGAAGAGGCCGGCAAGTAAATGATTAATGTCCGTGACTTCCGCTGACGAGAGAGCAGGCGAGCGACTTATGTGGATCGCGTCCTCACGCGCGGCCATTGCACCGAACCTCACGCTAGGCACGTTTTTGGAGGTCAGTCATAGTTTCGAACCGCTTCGATCGGCACTTACCGCGCGGCAGGATACGGCGATCTCCTCCAGAGTCGCAGTACGCACTGCGTCAAATGGTCGGGTTAGGGTCGCTGTCGACATTGAGCTGGACACGGAGCTGGTTTTGGAGGTCAGCGGCGTCGTCGTCGATGCTGACTTACCCCCTGTTACTGAGAGGCAGCAGTAAGTAACCTAAATTTTACTTGCCAACGATTGACTTACAAAGCGTCAGCGAGAACAGAGCGCGCTTCTTGCGCCAGGGCTTGAACCTCGCGGGCTTCCACCAGAAACCGTTCGACGCAGCCATCAAGTCTATCGAGCGCATCCGTCTGTTCTTCGACCGTTCCGTCGGAGGCGGTGTCCAGGCGTCAGACCACATCACCACAAATGCGGGCGCTGGCATCTCCGCCAGCAGTCGCTACTTCTCGCACAAGAACGATGTTGACCCCAAGGACGTTGTCGCCTTCGATGCTGACGTTGACCCCAAGGGCTATCTGGCCGCGCTAGCATCATCCACATTCCTACACACCAAGGACAACGTAGTCAGTTACTTTCAGTACGAAACTGATCCGGCGACGGGTTCGGGAGCGTACGTACCCTTCACCCACTTTGATATCAGCGGGTCTGACTTCGGGTTAGGTACAAGGCCTGCTCTCCAGCTGCAGTGAAAATCGGCGACATCGTAACGTGCAAGCTCGGTTTCATGCTGGTACCGATGCCGAAGAAGAGTAGTGTCGGCTGGAAGATGCTCAACGTTCTGAAAGCGGTCTGCATCATGGACAAGTCTGTCACAGAGGTTAGTCTTACTTCTGTCTTGCCATGCACGGACTCAACTATTCTTCTAACTTGAAGGAGGCGAATACGACTGCGGTCTTGGAGGACCTCCAGATCGAGCCTGGACCCGCGCAACCGTCGTTGAAGCGCGCCAACGTGACCTTCGAGGGCACGCTCACAGCCCCGCCAAAGAGAAGCAGACGCATGTCCATTGA
>JAMQCK010000566.1:0-19918 GCA_024196135.1 Pleurotus ostreatus/Saccharomyces cerevisiae fusant | reverse complement strand
ATGTTCAACCAGAAGGTCGTATACCCCCCTAAGGAAGCCTGCTTCAAGTACGTGTCCCGCGCATGTTCGACCCCTCTCGATGCGTGTCTGACGTGTGCGCAGCCTGCCAGTCATGTTCCCCTCGATCCCGGAAAGCGGCACGAAGTCGCGAGTGGAGACGCAGATTCGCGTCACGATGGACCTTGCGGACGGGACTGCTACCTCAGAGTCCCGACGGTACGATCGAGTGGGGACCTGGAAGTGGCTACGGCTGCCTGCTGGTACGGCGACAAAGAAGCCAACCCGCAAGCAGGGCAAAGTTGGTGCGTTGCGAGGCTCCATCTATCTGAAAAGAAATTGACTGTGCTTTAGAGGCCGACCCGCAGGATACACTGTACCTGACGGCCAACGTCAGTTGCGCGTCTCCGCCTCATAGCCAAGTGATCAGCTGCTCAAGCTGCCGGACTCGAGAAGTGCGCTTTTCGTCATCCGCTAATCTAATCTACTCACATGCATTGTAGGCCAAGCGCGTAGCGAAGAAGATCGCCGCCCGTGTTAAGCCTCAAAAGTCAGACGGCGACGCTATGGACGACAAGACGCAGGAGGACACGACCAGCATTCTGCAGTTCAACTGCGCAGATACCATTGAGTTCTCCAATGGCTCTGTCGTTCTCCCTATTCGCATCACTTGCTACTGCCGACACCACCGGGAAAAGGTTGGCTTCAGGCTGAACTTTTCGCTGGTCGATCATGTCGGTCGTCTCGTCGGTATCGGCGCCTCGCCACCCATCATGATTACCGACGACCACAAGACGGCTGGTGCCAGCAGCAGTGCCCGCCATGGGGATGCCATGAACGGGTACCCAGTCATGGACTCCGACTGGTCTCAGGGGGGCGCGGACCAGGCACTCAAGCGCAAGAAGCGGCTGGCGGATGCATCGGCCAAAAAGAAACCTTATGATTCTGCAGGAAAGCCCGAACGCCAAGCCAGGCAATCCAGCGTTGCGAGCGCGCCGTCCCCGGCGTCATCGACATCGTCCGTTCCTTTGACCCGCTCCCCTTCACCTCCATCCGGCCTGTCGTACCCAAGCTCGGAACCGCCTTCGCACTCGCAAGTACCGTCGCTGCAGAACTCATCGCACGAGTCGGAGTCCTCGCCAGATGGGCCCTCAACGCCCCTTGACTACAGCCCCGACATCCAAATGCTGTCCGCCGTGTTGCAAGAGGAAACCAATCCGATGCTTACGCCGACGACGAATGGCCTGCAGCAGACCTCCATGGTTCCCACTGCTATCGACTCCTACCCCTTTATGTACTTCGGCCAAGCGCCAGCTGCCCCACCAGCTCTGCAGATCCCGACCATCCATCGCCTCATCCCCAACACCGGGCCAACTCACGGTGGGATCGAGGTGACCGTGTTGGGCGCTAACTTCCATGCGAATGTTGCGCTGCACTGCGTGTTTGGCGACGTGGTGGCGAGCTCGACGCAGCGGTGGAGCGAGAATACGCTCGTGTGCATCTTGCCGCCGCGAGCTACGCCTGGTGTGGTCGCAGTTTGGATCGACGGTTTCCCCAAGGCGGACGATCCCTCAGTTATGCCGACCTCGCTCTTCACCTACTCGGACGAGTCGGACCGTGCACTGTGCGCTGATGTGTTTCCTCCTTCAGGTCACCGATACTGACTGTCTTACAGCATGGAGCTTGCTTTGCAAGTCGTCGGCCTCAAGATGACGGGCAAGATCGAGGACGCGAAGAATGTTGCCATGCGCATTGTGGGCAACACTGGCGACGGTTCCGACCAGCCGACGGGCACCGCGCCAAACTCGATGCAGCTCGCTACCCGGGAGCTGCGCCCATTCCTGCTGCAGCAGGTGGGCGAGAACGCCGACTTTGAGAAGGTCATCACGAACTTCCTGTCGGTCATGAACGCGCCCGTCGAGCATGCGTCCGCCGCGAAGGTGTCTATCCCTGACGCTCTCGCGTACACGACGACCAGCGGACAGACGCTCCTACACCTTGCCGCCTTCCTCAAGTATGCAGGCCTCACGCAGTTCCTCATCGATCACGGCGCGGACATCGACGCCCGGGATCGCAACGGGTATACCTCGCTCCACGTCGCCGCTCTGGTCGGCTCGAAGGAGGTGGCAGCATGCCTGCTCAATGCGGGCGCGGACAGGGAGATCGTCAACGCCCTTGGAAAGACGGCCGAGGAGGTCGCCGTGGACGGTTTCTTTGATGACATCGTCCGCACTGACCCACCGGAGACCGTGTGCTACGAGTCGGAAGAGGAGGCCCACTGGGGCGATGCGGAGGAAGAGTCCGAGGACGAGCACTTGCTGAGGCGGAGGCGGCAGACGAGGCGCCGCCCGTCGGGACATTCGACGCCGGTCAAGAAGCGCAGCATGGCAAGGCTCACGGAAGACCGTCCGGCGAGCAGGGCGGGCAAGCAGGAAAAGCTACCCGAGAAGCTGCCGGGCGTCCCCGACGACAAGCAGGCCGCGTCGCTCGTCGAGATGATCCACAAAACGTTTTTCCCGCAGCTGCCCCTTCCCCAGCTTCCGAATTTCCCCCAGCTACCCGGCGTCCTTCAGAACATCCCCGTCTTCCCGGTCTACGTGCCCATGATGCCCAACTGGGCGCAGCTGGGGCGCGGAGGTGGCAGTGGCGAGGCCGAGCCCGCGGGCGTCGGCGCGAACGCGGTGAAGGCGGCGCAGGACTTCCGCAGCCAGTGCGACAAATGGCTGGCGCAGGTTTTGCAGTTGCAGCAGGCGCAACAACAGCAACAGCAGGCGGAGGAAGATATTGCACCTCCGGCGTACACGCCGCGACGGGTGGTGGAGAATGGACCGGAGCAGGCGGAGGGCTCGCGCTCGCGCAGGCGCGCGGAGTATGATATCCACCAGGTCTCGGCGAAGGAGGTCAACTCGTATGGCTATCAGCCAACGGCGCGTCAACAACAGAAGTTGCAGAAGAAGCGTGAGTTGTCTGAATTTCTTGTTAGCTGCACTAAACTCACTCTGTTTGCAGAGGATCGCATGCTCGTTCTCTTCTGGCTGCCCATCCTCTTCATGTCCATCATCTGGGGCATGTTCACCGGAGTGCAGTTCGCATGGCAGATGTTCACAGCGGCCCTGCCTATTCCTTCCGTTCTGCGGCATTAGATGTTGGTTTCTTGGACATTCTCCTTCTACTACTCCCTCTGTATCTATGCTGCTCGCCGTCACCTACTTACTTACCTGTTGCTTGGGGGGTCTCATCTGCACTTCTTCCTTCTTCCTTTATTTGCCCTTCTTCCATAAACACGCATCGGTGATGCTCGAGGATTCTACCATAAGTATCCCGTTGTATAGCTAGGATACGCCTGTCATAAACCCCTTGTCTGTACGCTAAGATACACATTTGCATAGTGTTGCTGTATACCTGGCCGCTGTGAGCGCTGGCTTAGCCTGCGTAATTCATGCGAACTTCAATGAAAGGGTGGCGAGGAACGCGCTTGGACCACCGTGCTGAGTGGCGACTTCCCTTTTCGGCACGCGCTTGTTTTCTGTCTTCGACTTCAACCACCTTCACCGTTCACAAAAGCCTGCGGCACCATGAAGCGCGGTGCAGAGAGGCAAGCGACGAGGGACGATGCGGACAATGATGGAGATGTGCGTATGTTGTTGGACAAGTGAACAATGGCTGACGAGTCTTTGGAATAGGACAATGAACCGGGACAGGGTCTGAAGAAGGCGGACGAGGCTACGCTTGCAGGACGAAAGTAAACATTCCCTCTGCTATATCGCATCCAAGGGTCTCATTCATGAATCAGAATACGCGGTCTCCCCAAGCGTTCGCGGTCGAGCACCCCCGCAGCGACAACTGACGCGGTGCGTGACGTGCTGGACGCGTGCAAAGCATGCATTGACATCCCCTCCAGCCCTCGGCTGCACCAAAATTCGCGGGCTTCAGCGGCTTCGGTGGCTTCGGCTCTACCCCCTCGACCAGCTCAAGCACAACGACCAGCCCCGCCGGCAGCTTCTCATTCGGCGCGCCCTCAGTGTCCAGTTCCGCGTCCAATGCCACCAAGACATTCGCGGGTTTGCTGGGCGCCACATCTGCTCCCCCTGCACCTCCAAAGCCAGTTCATCCGCCTGCAGCAGCCCCCTCGCTCACGCCTGCGACTACGACTGCCTCGAAGCCGTCGGCAGCGCTGACATACTACACGGCACTGCGCGGCCTGAACGTCTCGTTCGTGTCCGCGATCACGCACGCGGTTGAAGAGGACCCCTTCGCGGATATTGCGGCGCTCGCAGAGCACTACAAGACGCTGCGCATCTCCGTACAGAAGCAATACGACGCCGGTGTCGAGAAGGAGAACACCCCCGCAGCTGCGCCTGCGAAGGCAGAACCGCCGAAAGTCAGCATGCCTGCGCCTCCGGCGGCCTTCGCGGGATTCCCCAAGCCCGCGGCGACATCGACACCACCTGCAAGCTCAGGTGGTGGTGGCTTCACCTTCAAGCCCACCGAGACGCCCAGCAGCAAGCCGTCCCCGTTCTCCTTCCCCGTTCCTCCACCTGTCACTGCCGCCTCAAACCTGCCGTTCTCTCTGACTAAGCCAGACGCGCCCACACCGGCATCTGAGGAGCCTCCCAAGCTTTCTTCTGGCTTCTCATTCAGTAAGCCTGCGGAGACTAGCAAACCTGCAGAGAGCAGCAATGGCTCGGCCTTCTCCTCAGATGCGAGCAAGAAAGACGCACCGGCAAACCCATTCTCGTTCGCGAAGACGGAGTCAGCCAAGGAGACCAAGGACGCCGCCCCACCCTCCTTCTCGTTCGCCAAGACCGACAGCGGGAGCTCTGGGTTCTCCTTTGGCTCGGGCTCCAAGCCCTCCTTCAGCTTCGGCAGCGCCCCCGACCGCGCCGCCTCGACGAGCAGCTTGTTCGGCGCGTCGCCCACACCCACTCCGCCACCCGCGACACCACCTGCCAAGCCGTCCGCCTTCGGTGCGTTCGGATTCGGAAAGCCCCCGAGCGCTGGCTCACTGGGCAATCCAGTCGGTTTCGGCTTTGGCAGCCCACCAAGGACGCCGGGGGAGGGCGAGCCGGAGAAGAAGGAGGGAGAGACGAAGCCAGCTTCAGGGTTTTCCTTTGGCGGCGGCTCTACGTCTGGCTCGGGCTTCTCCTTTGGCTCGGGCTCTTCCTTCGGCACGGGTTCGTCCTTTGGTTCGGGCTCTGCCTTCGGGTCCAAGCCCGCTGAGAAGAAGGAGGAGGCAGTGGAGGCAGAGAAGCCAGCCGAGGGCGAGAAGGCAGCAGACGGCGATGCCAACAACTTTGGCCTGCTCAGCACGAACCCGCACGATGAAGAGGGGATTGGTGAAGAGGAGGAAGTAACGACGCACGTCATGCGCGCGGCGGCGTTCAAGCTTGATGATGGGAAGTGGACGAAGCTGGGGTCGGGTGAGTTGTGTGTTTTTGTTGAGATCGAGGAATGGGCTGACGGTGTATGATAGGCATGGTGCGCTTGAAGAAGCACAAGAAGAGCGAGGTCAGGCGGATGTTGATGCGGAACAGCAGCACTGGGAAGATCAACATCGTGAGTTTATCTTCTCTACCGTTATCCTTTTCCTTTCGGTTCTCTTCACGCCGCTTCCTGCTTCCGCGGTCCTCTTCGTGCGTCTGCATCGTACTGACGCGCCCTCTCTAGAACTTCAAGCTCTACGGCGGCCTCAACCCGAAGGTGAACAACAAGCTCGCAGTCTCCTTCGTCGGGCACGACCAGGGCGACTCGAAGACGTACAATCTGAAGTTCAAGTCCGAGGGCGAGGCGCAGGAGATGCTGGCGGCGCTTAACCGCGAGATCGAGTTCGTGAAAGCGAAGGCAGAGGGTGCTTGAAGACGACGGAGGAAGTCCGAGAGTTAGGGGGTATCTTGGTCTTTGAGTACTGACATGCACTATGGACTGACGAGTATAATGACATGCTGGTATGTATGCACTGGCAAACGTAGGATTTCGACGCGATATGTGTACTTCTGACCGAGGTGCGTGCCTCACGTTGCTGCAAGTACTGACTGTCGCAGGATAAGGTGTGGACAGATGCACTGTCGGTGCCCAATCGCTGTTTTCCTTCACTTACTTTCCATTCGCCATTCAACGCGTATAACCAACGAAATCTTCATTGACACTGCCGGGCACGAGGGCATGACCCCTGGCTTCTCGATAGGAATTGGAGAACAGCTCGATATTGGGGGCTGGTCCGTGCCATCGATATAGGCCAATGATCGTAGATGACCCATGACTAGGAAGACAGCGATGGGCGCTCGCGAAGCAGTTTGACACATCGCGAGTCAGACACTGCCTTGCGCATTATAAGTACCTGGAAATCGGCCCCCTTCGTCAAACACATCATGGCGTCCACGAACAGCGAGTGTTCTCACCTTATACTACCTCTGCTTACTGATCATTGCGCTCACAGATTCGGGCTTCGGACAGACGTTCCAGTACATCACAAGCATCAAGCTTGCTGAGCTCGAGCGCCAGCGTAGCGCGTGTACGGCGTACGTCAAGGAGACACTGAAGGCTGCGTCTGAGGAGACTACGCCGTACAAGCGTGCCGATACTCTCCTGCGTCGTATACGCAGCTGGACTGGAGTCGGCCGCCTCGTAGGCGAGGACATCGACTACGATAATTTAGAGTGGTAGGCCTCGTGCTTTCTACTCGTGTCTTCATCGTGGTTGCTGACGCGTGTCATCCTACAGCTGGCTATGGCAAGCTCACAGCGACCCATCCGTAACGGATGCGGAGATCCTAAAGATGGTTGAACAACTCGAAAAGGAGCTGGCGCAGGCGCTTCGGCGATATGACTATGCGAAGCTCTTTGGCGACCTTTTATCTGAATGGCTTACCAGTGGTGATTCCCTTGCGACGGCGTCACCTTCGGATCAGGCCGTCGAAAGCAGATCCAACAAAAGAGAGGGTGCGCGCTTTCACTTTGTCAAACCTTGCTACTGCTCACTCATGTCTTTACAGAGGGCATCACACAGCAGGCCCAGATACAGAAACTGATCACAGAGGCAAAGGAGGTCGACGTCGACGCCATCAAGGCCTATCTCGATGACTTGTTCTCCGAGTCGGCGGCTACCACCGCGCTTACCGACTTGCGCAAGCAGATCCAAGACTACGGAGATGTTTTATCGTCATCCAAACTCGATGCCACCGAAATGCCTGCCCTGATGCAGTCCCTGCTCGCTCGCGACCTCTTGTCCGCCGAGAAGGCTGCGACGCTGAAAAGCTTCATCAGTAACGAAGTCATTATCGAGGAGGTGACTAGCGTCCTGAACATGATGCTGGCTAGCTTGGACGACTGGGACTGGCCCGCAGACGGCGTTCCCATCGAAATGCGGCGGAACATCGCAGGGAGATATAGGTTCGATGGTGTCTGTTCCTCATTTTATGTCTGGCTTAACACCAGTGCAGGGCCTATATGGACAACGAGATCATGCAGGCGCTTCTTTTCCAGTACATCGGTGTCAAGTGGAGCACCGAGCTTAAGAACGGCTTCAAGAAGATTGCTCAGTCGCGCGCCTGGAAGCCCGACTCCTCGCTGCTCTCAGAGCAAGAAGAGGCTCGTCGGTGCCAAATGCTGGATTGGACCCGTGGGTCGGCGCACACAATCCAAGGACGACGTCGTGACATCCGCCTCAACGAGTTCTTCTGTACCCAACTCCCGGACGAATCTAAGGAGGAAGTAGCTTACGATGAGGAGCCGAAGGCGGGGGAGAAGTACAACCATGGTGTCTCCGCGCAGCAGGCGTTGTTGCGTCTAGTGGCCACGGAGACGCATCTTCAGAGAACTCTGTATGGGAGCTCGACAATCATGCGTGCGGATCTTGAATGGTGCGTGGACGTGACCCCGACACGGATGCAATGAGACTGACGTTTCGCAGGTTTGGACCTTCCATACCGCATCAGAGTATCCTCACGGTGCTCGAGTTCTTTGGGATGCCTGAGAAGTGGCTTGGTTTCTTCCGGAAGTGGCTGAGCGCCAAGATGCGCTTCGAAGGCTCTGAGTTACAGGTCAGAAAAAGGGGAGTGCCAATCGCGCATGCGCTATCCGTGAGTCTCAATCATTCACATCCTTGCCATAGCGGACGCTTACAATTCGCGTAGGTTCTGTGCGGCGAAGCAATCCTCTTCGCTATGGACTTCGCAGTCAACCAGAGGGCGGACGGGCTGTACGTTTACCGCATCTACGACGACTTCTGGTTCCAGAGCCACGACGCGAGCAAGTGCGCCGCTGCATGGCGCGAGATGAAGACATTCGCCGACCTCGTCGGTATCACATTTAACATGAAGAAGACAGGCGGCGCGTGTGTTGGTGCGCCCCTCGAACCCAGCCTCCCTCGCGGCGCCGTGGCTTGGGGATTCTTGGTGTTCGACTCCGAGAAGGGTCGCTTCGTCGTCGACCAGAAGGCCGTCGATATACACATCGCCGAGCTCACGCGACAGCTAGCCGCTGCCAAGTCCGTCATGGGCTATGTAAATTGCTTCAACAAGGTGCGTTCTCGTATCTCCCGCAATGCGTCACTCATCTCAACGCTAACGCGCACTGCCCACAGTACATGGAGTTCTTCCGCCGCAACTTCGCGCAGCCAGCGCAGTGCTTTGGCATGGCTCACGCGGACGAGGTCATCTCGACGTTCCAGCGCATCCAGCGCGCCGTCTTTGTGGACACCGACGGCTCCGTCGTGGGCAAGATCAGGCAGCTCATCTCCGAGCGCTTCGACGTCACCGACATCCCCACCGGCTGGTGCTTCCTACCCTCGTCCGAAGGCGGGCTCGGGATCGCCAACCCAGTCGTGACGCTCCTGTCCGTGCGCAGGCAGCTTCCCGCCGACCCCAGTGCCAAGTTTGCTGCATCCATGGGGTTGGACCAAAGCGTTTACGAGAGCCGGCGGTATGAGTGGGCGGGCGGCCCTACAGGCGATCGCGAATTCTTGACGTTCGCAGAGTTCACGGAGGGACGCGAAACGTATATTCCGCACTGGGGGACGACGTGGGCGCAACTGCAGGAGACCGCGTATGCCAGGTCTCCTGCGAGAACAGGGCTTCTGCACAACGATAGTCGATGGAGAGGGCGATCTGAGGTCGAGAGATGGATCGTTGCGTTCTACGCACGGGAGATATTTGAGACGTTTGGGGGGTTCAAGATGGTTGAAGAGACGCTCATTCCCGTGGGTCTGCTGAAGGCCTTCCAGACCGCGAAGATAGCATGGGATACGTGATATGCGGGTTGAAGGCTCATCGGGTTGTTGAAGACTGGCGTGGGCTAGCGTGACCTATTACTTATACGGATAATCAGAGTGCGGGCCAAGTCCTTGTTAGAATCATGCTCACTGTGTGTTGATAGCTGCAAGTATCTACACCCCCTCTCGATTTAATATGCAGCCTAACACCTGGTGATCCGTGCGTTACTGGAGCTCGTAAGCAGTGTCACGGAAGGCCTCAGCCCGTACGTGAAGTTGGCTGGTGCTAGTGCATGCGGTGAAGTAGGGACCCCGGGCCGTAGGCCCGACCCACACGCCTATACCACCGTGTAGATTCAGACACACGTGTAGACGAGCTGCTATCCTATCCCAAGCCATCACCAGGCCGTCGCCCCGAGGATCCCCTCGCTGGGCTAGCTAGGCTACCCACGCTGACTAAGCAGATGACGCCTAGAATGGATACTTCTCATCAGTTGCCGGCAGTCGTCGACGTGCGGTGTTTATGTGTGCTTGTCATCTGATGCTGCTGTCCGACAACGAATGCACAGTGGCGGTGACAACGACTCCTCTCACACCCCGTCATCAGTCTATCAAAGGCAAGAGTGAGCATTCCTATCTTCTACGCGGGTCGATGTGCTCATCTGAAGAACAGCCGCCCGGCAATCGTTCAAGAATGGGACGCGATGACGCGAAGAGCAAAGGCAAACTGTATAAAGGTCATACGGTCTCCCGGCACAAGGAGCAGAGCGGTAGAAAATCTTGGCCGCAAGAAACCAAAGAGCAGAGCCAAACGCTACAGAGGGTGATTAGCTCTGCTGTGCGACGTCCTATAGCCGGCACACGCATCCTTGTGTTTGGTACAGTCAATCGCTCTTTCTGAACCCATATATTGAAGTAAACACAGATGACGGAGGCATACGAGGGCTGTCCATGCTGCTGCTGCTTCAGCAGCTGATGTACAAGGTGGAACAATCCTCTCCCCAGACGTCTCAACCGCTACCTTGCGAGTACTTCGATCTTATCGCAGGCAGCGGCATCGGAGGGTGAGTGCTGTTCTCGTGCGAACATTCCATTTTGCTCACGGCATTCAGCGTAATAGCGCTCTTTCTTGGACGCCTGCGCATGTCCGTCAAGGATGCTATAGATTGCTATCTGCGCATCGCAGAGAGCGTTTACAAGGATGGAATTGGCGATGGGCTGTATAAGCTAAAGCGGTTGGACGATGAGGTGATCAAGATCTTGAAGCGTTTCGGTAGCGGCAACGGCGAGCATATGAAGTTGTTGGATTCGAGTAAATCTCGCTGCAAAACGTACGTTCCGCTCTGGGAGGTGCTATAACGCTTGGCTTACATCCTGCGATCCAGATTTGTGTGCGTGAGCGAACACAGGACGGAAACCAACAAGGAGAACAAGTCGCGCAGGCTACGTTCGTACCCCTCAGAGGAGCCGTCGGAAGGAGTGACCGTCCTCGATGCCATTCGCTCCACAGTCAATAGGGCCTACTTCGCCGTCGATAGTGCCAGCCTCCCCACATTCTGCTCTGCTGATGACACACACCGAAGCCCCATCGAAGACGCCATCCAGGAGACGGTCAAAGAAGGGAAGCACATGGCATACGCACTCAGCCTTGGCGCCGGCGTCGCCGACGATATAAAATCATCGGTGCCGCAGTCCCTCGCTGAATTAGCGAAGAAGTGCGAAAGCCTCAGTGCTACGAATGAAGGCGAGGACTGGTACTACCGCTTCAATCTCAAGCTGGAAGCAGGCGACAAGTTTGATAGGAGGCTATCGGAGTACGAGTCCAAGAAATGGCAAACTAAGATGGAACAGCGAACGAAGGTGTATCTCAGTGCGCAGGGCCAGCAGACGAAAGTCAATTCGATTGTGAAGAAGATGGTGAGCGAGCGGGCGCTGCTTTCGTCGCTAGTGCACATATGATCGTGGCAATATGGTTTCAAACTTGTAGCTGGCGAGCTCGAGGTATACTTATAATGTGTCGCCCGTAGTGACTGTATTTACCTATCCGGGGTTGACCTGCCACTTGGCGTGCAGGTATCTATACCCCTCGTATCCCTTCGAGCGTTCACATAGGGCTCTTGTTTGTTAGGGACATGCCCGATAATTTCGTACTATCGTGAACTACTTTTTGAATGAAGTTTTGATCCCAACTTCCACGCGCTGATGAGCTCTCAATCTAAGGCCGTCGATTCTCGATGTTCACCCCTGGTTCGAAATCGACATTCAATTGTTTCCTTTGCCTTCTCGAGCCCCGGACTATGCTAACGTCCGAAGACCATCATCTAACTCATCCATCGAATATGTCCAGGCGCGGTCATACAGCTATCTGCCTTCGTTCCTCCTGCCATGTTCAGCAGAAGACAGGCAGCACGTATGCGCTCCTTCCTTCGTATACACGTCGCCTCAGCGGAGCCTGTCTGCCGTATATTGAGAAGTCCACGCGCAGATAACAGCGTGAGCTCGGTATACTGCTGGCCTTCTTCTTCCGCCGTACGAACGGAGGGCAGGTGCGCCAGCGTGTACCCGATCGCGGATATCTGTCTATCCCATTCAAAGGCGACAACCTGCACGTATCCAACATCGGAGTACTGCATTGTGCCATGACACGGGCGCCTCGCTAGCCCAGATGCTCATGGCAAAGGGGTGTACTAGTGTACTAGTCCAGGCTCCTGTCGACATGCAAACCAGCTGCCGCCGGAGACAGGTTACATCCGCCTCACCGGGCCTTATAGCTGTCCATGCGCTCTTACCCCACTCTTTTGTCCTACCCTGCGCGACATCCCGCCGTGACGGATATACGCCGCTTGAGCGAAAGCAAAGCACCTCGTATCTGAAGGCCGGTGGATTTAAACCTTAGTCGAACTCTCGTGATGAATTGACGACTTGTAGTGGTTTGCAGATCGACCTCGACGTTGTAGGAAGAAAGGTGACGAGTGCATGATGGTGCGTTGCCTGACTGTAAACTGGACGTACACTGAGGTGCATGTCAGTCGTCTACACGATGGTCCATGGACTTGGACGAATCCTTCCATAACACGCCTGCGCCAGGCGAAGACGCTTCCTGGAGCGAGTGTCGCAAGCTGGTCCGCCGTTACGACGAAGATATGTGCAAGAAATGGAACGAAGAACTACAAACAATGCTACTCTTCGTGAGTAAACCAGCTTACCTGTCGTCACAAATGTCCTTAATCATGCCCAGGCCGGATTGTTCTCTGCCGTATTGACGGCCTTCGTCATACTCTCGGTCTCATGGCTTATGCAAACACCTGAGGACCAGTCAGCGGAATACCTTCGCCAAATGCTCGCCATCATGAAGAATTCATCTGATATTCCCATCCCAAGCGATGCGCCCGCCCTACTGTCGAAGCCGACGATCGTCCTCGTGAATGGGCTATGGTTTAGCAGTCTTACTCTCAGCTTGACGGCGGCGCTCGTCGGCATTATCAGTAAACAGTGGCTGGCGGAATATCTTGAGGACACTGAACGCTCTGAGTCAGTCATACTGGCCATTCGGCAGGACAAGTACGAGGGTCTTCGTCGTTGGCGCGTCGGTGCAATCATCTCTGCTCTCCCCTTGCTGCTGCAGATAGCGCTCGCCATCTTCATGGTCGGCATCCTCGAGCTTTTGTGGCGTTTGGACACCAGAACAGCTGTGGCCGTCAGCGTCATATGCGCTCTGAGTGGCATATTCTTCCTCGTCACGACGATGCTGCCGGCGCTGCAGTGCCTGAGCCTAATACCGGGCCTCGACAATTGCGCTCTGGTCCCATTCAGATCACCCCAGTCGCTACTTTTTCTACTGTTCTGCGAGCTTTTTCACCAAAGCCATCGCCATAGCGCATACCGTCGATGGTCGCAGGTCAACAGGTTCCGCAGTGACAACCTGAGAAACAAAGACGCCTTCATCCAAACTCTCGGCTTCGTTGGGCAGACATTCTCCCATCCTATGCTACCAGTCTGGTTTTGGAACTGCCTTTGGTCGGTGAGGAGTGCTGGCTACGTGGAAGCAGTAGCTGTCCTGCGCCCACTTCTATCAGTAAAGGAACGACTAGAACATGACAACCTCGTCGAGCTCCTGGAGTACGAGCTGCTACCGGCCCTGGTGCACGTCTTACTCTACATATTCACGAAGAGGGTTCCAGATGCGTCAGCGACTGTTCTTGAACACGCCATCCGTATTTTCAACACCGGACTGGATTGCTATGATCGCACGACGCCGATGCCCCTGCCTCTACTTCAGACCTTGCGGACGGCGCTGCAAGGCCTAAACGTGCCGCCGAACAAAGGTGGGTCTCACCTTTACGTGCCATACAGTACTGTTACTCAATTTCTCTGACAGAGACGAAGGTCCAACTGTACTTGATCGCGCAGGATCTCGTGACAGAGGTGCACAACAACAAATACTACATGAACCAATGGGATAACCCCTACATGGAAGCGCTGTACAAGATCATCCTCTTGCTGGGGCAATGTAACCCAGATGACGCATCCGACGCGGATGAGGACGACGTTCGACGCTTCGATCAGCAACTTGCCGGCGATTTCCTCTCGCGTCTTCAATCACTATCTTCCGACGGTCACAGCCTCAATTACACTCTCTCCCTTCTTCTGTGGTCGGGGTCGGCATCCGTTGTCATGTCGCGGTCCCTGCAATCAGGAAGATTTGCTAGCTTTGGGAGCTCGCAGTTGGAGGAGGTCGACTCGGAATCCGAGCAGCCCTTGAGTGCAGACGAAGGCGAGGAGTCGGGCGAAGGAGAAGAGATGGATGAAGGAGAAGAAAGGCCGGGACACTCGAATGAAGGAGGACGCTCGGAGACCGGCCTTGGGGCGCGGAACGACTCAGAGAACGACTCCGAGGGGGGAAACAACTTGGACAACCTGCGCAGCCTCGTGCGGCACATCAGAAAGGAACTGCACGACAGACTGAGCAAGGCGCCTGAATCGGACATACTGGACCCCAACTGGACGCCGCGATACTGGAACGCTGAGGATTTCGCTAAGGTATCAGAACTTGTGGAGGATTGCAGCACGATTGTAAAGGTGGGTTTCCTTGTATCTGCGGGTGCGCATGCCATACTAACGTCTTCAGGCGGACAAAGGTATCCAGGTGCCTCCTCATACGGTGAGTTTTGTCGTGCGATTGCGTACGAAATGCTGAGGTTAACAGGCCGACAAAAACGTTCAAGCAACACATTCTTCCACGGAGTGACGAGAAGGCAAGGGCAATTGCCACTCCGGGTATCCATGTAACGAACGCACCGTCAGACTTATAAAGAATTAGAATGCTAGTTTTCCCCCTGACTAGACGGCGCTGAGTAGCTGAGGGTACATGGCCGACTCAAAGGGATGTCGTTGAATTCGCCAATGTCCTGCATTCCGTTTAGTATGGGTGCTCATGACGGTGCGTGTGCTGGCGGGCTTCCTGACAGTGAGCGAGCCGTTCAATCTTTTACGTGTCTTCGTGACTTAAAGGCGATGAGATAACTCACACTATGAACAAGCATCTTCATATATAAGACTGGTTCGTTCAATGACATTGCTAGCTTTTCAGAAGTCCAATCCCTGCTGGCGGAACTCCTGCAAATTCGCCCCCGCTTTCGCTTTCTCGGCGAGGTCTGGTCGGTCCTAATCAATAGATCAGCCAACCGTGACATATCGACACAACCCCTGACTCACCATGGCGAACAACGCCCTCCTCAAAGAGAACCAAACCTGCTCGTTCTTCTCCGCCGCGCCCGAGTCCTGCATCGCCACGACCGACAGGAAATGTTCCGCCGCCTCCTTATGCGCCCCGATATTCAAACACGCCACCCCCACATTATATATCGCCCGCGTATACGTCGGCCGCATCTGCAGCGCCTCCCGATACGCCCCCAGCGCCTCCTCCGGCTTGTTCCCATTGCTCAGACTCGACCCCAGGCGGTTCCACAGCAGATAATCCCTGGGCCGCGCGCTCAGCGCGCTCTCGAAGCAGTCCTTCGCGCGGTCGTAGTCCGAGTTGGAGTAGGAGAGGACGCCGAGGGCGATCTGGACGTCGGGGTCCATGACGCCGGCGGCGTGCTGCGCGCGCGCGAGGGCGAGGAAGACGTCGAGGATGCGCTGGTGGGTGTCCCAGGTGGTGTGCTTGCGGAGGGCGTCCATGGTGGAGTCGGGGATGGGGTGGTCGGGGAAGCGCGCGCGGAGCCAGCGGACGAGCATGGCGTGCGCGCCGCGGTCGTAGGATTCGTTGGTGTAGGAGATGGCGAGGGACTATTAAGGTGTTAGTCCAGGCGCAATCTCCGCTGACGTGAAGGAACGTACGAGCATGCCCGCCCCCGACTGGTCGGTCTCTTCAGCGATGCGGACACCTTCAGCGAGTGCACGCATCCCAGCCTCCTCCCGCTCGTCCATATTCCGCGTCTCGCCGAGCAGGATCCACGCTTCGTAGTTACCTTGTCCCAAATCGCCCTTCTGAATCGCAGCCTCCAGCAAGAGTGCTGCTTCCGCCAGCGACCCGTTATGCTCAAGCAGCGCCTTCGCCTCCTCAAGCGCAGAACGCGCCTGGTTCGAGCCGTCTAGGTATGGGTTATTTTGTTCTACGACCGAGTGAGCACCAAGTTGATGGAAGGTCGTAGAGCACAAGACGTACCGAATTCGTACGGCTCGAGCTTTGGGATGCCATACTCGTCGAACTCGATGCGCTTGGGGGCTAAGGAGCCATCAAAGTCGCCCAGTCCGCCCTCCCACGCGTTCTGCATGTCCTTGGCGTAGTCGAACTCGAGCTCGTCTCGCTGCCCGTTCATGAGTTGATTGAACTCGGCCTCCCACTTCGCCATAGATTCCTGGGATGGTGGCTCGGCTGATGAGCGCAATTCCTCCCAAGCTCTGCACAATGTTTAATCAACAAGGTTCCTCAAGTCGTACGGACAACGTACTTGCGCAAGTCCTCCGCGGTCTCGGGCTTTTCGGCGCTTTCGACGGCCTGACCGTCGACCTCGACGATCCTGGCTGACTGCGTCTCTTCTGTCGAGAGCGCCTCAAAGGCCTTCGCCATCTGAGCATCGAAGTCGACGGCACGGCCTTTTCCCTTGCCCTCTACCATCGGTTGAGCCATTCCACCCATCGGCATCCCGCCCGCGCCCATCTGCATGCCATACATCGACATAGGACTCCGGTAGGACGACATGCCCATGTATGGCTGCTGGTCTGTCATGTTGTTGCATCAGCTACGATCGACGAAGTACGACCAAAGCGAGCCACTCACAAGACGCAGAACCCGCACCCATACTCTGCGTAGCAACACCCGCCATATTCTGAGCTGATGGCGGCGCGCGCATCTGCGCAGGCCCCGCCTCAAACTCGGCTGACCAACCCGTCTGGTTCATGGATTGCTGCATCGGGGGCTGGCCCATTGTCCATTGTTCGTGTAGTTCAGGTCCGGCGCTGGGGAGTCCGGTGGGCATGTGCATGGAAGGGGGAAGCTGCATCCCAAGTGAGGGCGTTCCGCGACCGCCTCCTTCGAAGAACTGGCGCGCCATGGCTGCATCTTGCTCGCTTAAAGCGGGGCCTGCGCCCGGGAGGTGTTGAAGCTGGTGCCATGTGAGCAAGTGCCTCTCCAACAGGTCTATGAGCATACCCTCGATCCAGACGGCCCAGCAATCCTGTCCTGAAGACGTACAGGTCAGCGATCTCTCCTTCGTCATGATCAGCTTGCACCGCACCTGCTGAAGACTACGATCGCTCTCCGTATGCTTCAAAACCTGCGAGAGCGGGTTCGCGGGAAGCGCACACTCAGCGCCCGAGATGAGATTCGAGAAGGACATGGTGAGTGGAAGCAAAGGGCGATGGAGGACGGAGCGGAGATGCTGAACGCGTTCCCCCGCCTCATCACATTCAATCGGCCCCGGTCCGGGGACAGGCGCTGATAATCACATGCGTCACAAATGTGACCACGTGGACTGGACCCATAGTGCTCGGCATTCCCCGTCAGGGTGGCACAAAATATCCATCGAATAATCGTTTACAGTCGAAATACACTGTCTGAATCTACGCAACCTAAAATCTTTGCAAAGTACCGCCAGATCCCATCTACTTCCAACACAACGGCCCCGACCACCCCGTCTGGACGAATATCACAATAGTGGGGTCGTGTTCGACCTGGTAAATAGACCGTGCGTGACCGGCAAAGTCTTCGAGCACCCTCAGTTCATCACCACTGTGTACCTTCCCCGGAGCAGCAACGATGATCACTTCCAACAAACCCTCAGGTAGCGAGCTGACCACGTCCACAGCTCTGCGTACAACCTCCTCTTCCCCAGTGAACACCAGTATGGTGTGTCGCCAGCAACTAAATGCATCGAACAATTTCTGCACCCCAGCATCCGCCGCACACCGCACCGGCGCCGACGGCGCTCGGTCTCCCGCCCTCAGCGCCCCATCCCCCAAGCCATATGCACTGGGCATCGCATCAGGCAACGGGTTCCGCTCATCCAGCACGATCCCGCTGCCCCGGTAGTTTACCCCAAACTGCTTCATCGCACCGTCTCGCTTCCACTCGCCCTGCCTAGCGGTGGGGTCCGTGCTCTGCTGGTATGCCGCCTTCACGAACGTCTCGCTGATCTCTGTGGTCTTCTGTAACATAGTGGCGATGACGGGCAGACGTTCGGAGGAGTAGGTGGCGAGGAGGGTAAGGGGAGCGAGCTTCTTATGGACGAGGGCCAGCTTCCAGGCGAGGTTGATCTGAGGGTCATAGTAGGCAAGTGAGACTCAGCGCCGTTAGCAAGACAAATAGAGACTTACCCCGTCCTGGATGCCCGAGTTCATCCCCTGTCCACCCGCCGGGCTGTGCGTGTGCGCCGCATCTGGAAAATCTACGTGAGCGCGCCACACAGCAATCTCATCTTACGCACCAACTCACCCCCAGCAACGAAAACCCTCCCCTCCCCGAACCTATCGACCATCCGGATATTCGGCCTATACCACGACGCACACCTCACCTCCCCGAACTCGATGTCGGTGCGCCCGGTAATCGCGTAAAAGTCCTCGATCAGCGCTGCGAGCGCCTCGCGTGGGTCCGCGTAGGTATCCCGGTCGCCCGAGCTGATGATGGTGGAGAGGTCGGGGATGTCTGCTGAGCGGAGGGTGAGGCGCCTGATCGAATGTCAGTTGTACTCTATGAACTGAGACGCCGAGATAAAGCACAGCACATATCCTTGGGGCCGCTCCCGTTGCTGAAAATGTGCCAGTAGTCCTGTGAATCACGTCAGGGAAAACTCAAATGCTCAATCCGTTGTACTCTAGGATGAAGGGTATGCAACTTACACTATCCAACCCCCTCACCACGACATCCGCGACGAGGGACCACTCGGCATCGCGCGTCTCGCCAACGAACGCTAGTCCCAGCAACCTTCTGACGGTGCTGTGTCCGCCGTCGCAGCCGATGAGGAAGTCGAATTGCGCGTGCTCGATGCTGCGGTCCGCTGCGGTGGACACAGAGGGATCGGCCTTGTTCGGTTCAGCAAAGTTGGTCTTGTTCGACTCCGCGAGGTCGACCTTCTTCAGCTCGGCATAGACATGATCACCGTCTTGCGTGAAGCCCACCAACTCGACGCCGCGCTCGACCTTGCCGCCCGCTGCTTCAAGGTGCCGAGTCAGGATGGCCTCGAAGCGGTCCTGGCCGAGCAAGCGGGAGTCGGGCTAGGGGGGATGGAGTGGGTTTAGTGATTCCATCTAAGCGGACGTCGTGCAACGGATGAGAGAAGGGGAGGGGAGGCGAGGGCAAGGGAGGGGGAGTGGGAGCAGATGCAGAAAGAATGAACTCACCCACGGCTTATCAGGCGTAGGAGGGACCCTCGGCGTGGTCTCCAGCTCCCTGGCCACCTTGATCGCGCCCGGCATCTCGTATATGAGCATGTTCTTGATATAGGACGCGCGCTCTAGGACCTCGTCGAGAATGCCACCGCCAAGAAGGTGGAGTACTTCGAGCGTGCGGGGCTGGGGTGAGTATTAAATCAGAAGGAAACAGGGATTGTGTTGGAGGGGTGGACTACGAAAAAAGCGCTAGCATCATGGATGGAGAGGAAGAGTTATGCATGGAGGGAAGTGGTACTCACCTGGATTCCAAAGCCCTTCTGCCCTACGTGTGGCTCTGGCGCCTTGTCGATGATTCGGACTGGGACACCGTTTCTGAGAAGGCTGATAGCCAGGCTGAGACCGGTCGGTCCTGCGCCGACCTAAACGCTTGTCAGCACTGGCTCAAGCCTGGGACTCACATGAGCACGTACAACGAGAACGGTCGCGGACATCTTCGAGAGAGGGAATGATGTCGACCGCGAGAGCTCTCTTGCTCCTCCCTTGGCTTTTGAAGCCACCCGTGTAGGAATCACTGCAAGGAGGGTGGCCATGGCGTTGCTCCGCTGACGAGCCTAGTATACATCGCGAGCGCCGCACATAGATGTCAGCTCCACCAGACTAGGGCACAGACAATGCATCGGGGCGTTGGAGCACTCGCAATGGTGGGACCGCTATTGACGTCGCCCCCTTCTAGCTCCCGTTGTATGCTGCCTTATCTCAGAGCGGTACTGACATAGAACGACGGAGCTGCAGGAGGGGACCTGGTGAGGTGAATACGGTGCAGACGACGATGTCGTTCGCAAGGCGTACGGATAAGTTGGCGGCGACTAACACCTCAAGGGCT
>JAMQCK010000565.1:0-19918 GCA_024196135.1 Pleurotus ostreatus/Saccharomyces cerevisiae fusant | reverse complement strand
CTCGGACGCGAAGCGCTCGCTTGTACGCCTGAGCGAATAGGGAACCCCCAGCCCGAGCACCGTCGCGCGCCAACATGGCTCAGACCGCGCCCCCATCATCCGCATCCGCCGCGCAGACGATCTACGCCCAGTCTCCCCCGTCCGCCTCCATCCTGGCCCAGCGCCGCCGCTCGACCGCCGCGCACGCTCGCCCAGCAGGCCCTCCGCCCAGCCATCCCATTCCCAATCTTCCGCCAGCGGGTCCCCCGCCCGCCGTGCAGCTGCCCAGACCTCCTGTGGACGATCGCTATGATGACCAGCCGTACAGTGAGGGCCGCCCCAGCATCGGCAGTCGCTCACAGTCAGCCCCCTTCGCGCGCCCCGCCGCCTCGCCAGGCCTTGCTGCCGTTGCTAGCTTCGCCGAGGCTCGCGACCGCCAAGCTGCGGCTTCCTCATCATCATTACGCGCGTTCGCACCCGTGTCGCCATCTTCTGAGGACCTCCTCGACCCACCCCCGCCGTCACTCCTGCTCTCACGCTCGCCACACGAGCCGCCCCCTCCTCCCTCGCCCGATCGGCTAGAGCCTCCGCAAGAAAACCGGCGCCCGCCATCTTCGCGTCGCGCCCTCACTCGCGCGCTCGAGCTCGCCCGGGAAGCGGTCGAACTCGACTCCTCCAATGTGGACCCCGAGGCGGCCGTGATGGCATACGGCCGCAGCGTCGCTCTGCTTAGCGAGGTGATGGAACGTGTCCGGCGGGGCGAGGATAGCACCGACCCGCGCAGGCGGAATGGGAGGCGACGCAGCGTAGTTGCCCAGGAAGAGGAGATCCGGCGCTTGCAGCAGATTGTGAGCGTTCCTGCAATGTGTTTGATGGATCGCTAACGGCGCCTCGCAGCACGATACGTATGCCGATCGGATGAACATCCTCAGTCTCATATACAGTATCCCGCCGATCCCGTACAATTCCGCATCCATGTACGCGGCGGCGTCGACGTCTGAGGCGTCAACGCGCTCGCCGTCGCCGTCGGCATCCACCTCGACGAGGTCGGAGTCCGCAGCAAGCAGCAGAGATCATCATGACGACGGCTCGTCGTACGATAGACACAGCGGCGTCGAGGCGATAGGCAGCGCCATGTTTATGGCGTCGTCAGACGAGGGAGATAACTCTTCTTCCTCGTCTCATCATCCATACGCTGCAGCATCTCAGGTGGATTCACAACTACCACCTCCGCAGATCGTAACCCCCACTGCAACCCTTCCCGGCACTCGCACGTCTATCCTCCGTGCGCGGTCCAATTCTGCCGCCCTTCCTCCACCGGCACCGCCCCCACTGACCTCTCCTCCGCCGGCCCCCTCACAGTCTGCCGACAACTCGCCCAACATACCCCCTGCCTCGACGCATCACCTGACTGTTGTCGGTCGCCAACGAGGAAACTCCATCAATCATCGACGTACTGGTTCTGGAAGCAGGCTTGCATCGCTGCAGGAAGAGCAAGAGCGCTATGACCCAGCGAGTGCACCACGCGAGGACGAGTATGAAGGCCGTGGTAGCATGTCGGAGACTCCTCGTGCGTTCGCCAAGGAGTCGCCACCGCTGCCGCCGATACCCTCGCCGACATCTGATGCGCCGAACACGCCGCGTTCGCAGCCGACAACATTACCGCCGTCCCCGCGTACGACCGCCTTTGTCGTCCCTCGTCCGCGCGGGGCCTCCCAGCTAGCCTCAGTACGGCAGGATACGGTGACGCCCCCAATCATCAACCAGACGACCAATCAGGGCACCATTTACCAGCGTCGGTCGAAAATGTCAGCTCCTGCGAGTTCCGACACTTCCTCACCGACTGAGTCGAGCGTGTCGCTTGCGTCGACGTCATTACCGAAGGCGTCGGCGATCTCGTTGACCTCGAGCTCGTCATCTTCGTCGGCAACGGGTGGTGGTCCTACGTCGCGCAGCCGGTCGTCTTCGCAGCCTGGTCGCCGACCGTCGATCGTAAATGGGCAAATTCAGTCGCCTCCTGGAGAGATGCCGCCGCCTTTGCCCTTGAACGGAGCGGCCCCGCGCAAGGTGTCCATACCCCAGAAGCTCAATCCATACAGCCTCACCGTCCAGACGGACATGATACCTCCTGCATTGGCGGCCTCGTCGCCAATGACGCCCGTCTCGCCCTTGCCACCCGCCGCACCAAGCGACGCGCTGCTGAAGCCGTACCACATGATGAACCTCCTTCGGGCGACGATGGAGTCCGCAACGGGTGGCTACGTTACGCGGCGGCTGCACGTCCCGCAGGAGGTATGGTCCCAGGGCGGCGCGAAGCTGAACAACACGTCCGAGAAGGTGCGCGTGGTCGCGATTCTGTGCTCCGCGCTAGAGGATCTGGCGCTACAGAGCTCAGAGTACTTTGGCGCTGGGAACGTGAGCAGCGGGCTCGCGATGGGGATTGGGAGCATCACCCGGAAGGAGGCAGATGCATGGCAGGGGAAGCTGGAGGAGTTCTCGGCAGTGTGTGATGGGGTGGTTGCGAGCTTTGGGAAGAAGCTCAGTGTGGGGGAGGGCTTCGTGGTGAAGAAGTCGACGTGGAGCGATAGGATGACGCGCAGCTTTGACAAGCTGACGAACAACGGGAAGACGTGCGCTGTCTTTCATTTTACACATACCATGGCGATGCTAACTTCCGCTTAGTCTAGACTCCCCGGCAGCCTATGTGCAGGGCTTGCGGAAGTTGTTCTTGCACGTGCAGCTCCTGGACGAGCACACAAAGGCGGTCAAGGCGCACCCGGTTGCGCCTGCATACGCGGCCTTCCCCATCGACATGCGCGCAAGCATAGAGGCGAAACTCAAGCGGTGCTCCGAGTTCTTCGCTACGGTCATCCTGACCTTCGTCATCCGCGACCTCGCGCAGCTGCTCGACAAGTATGTCAAGCGCTGCGAGAAGTGGCTCGAGGAATGACTTGGGTGACCAGCTTATTGTGCATAGTTGGCCTGGCATCTCCACGCCCGGGACCCCTCGCGCTACCCGCCTTTCCTCCCTTCCTGCATCGTTCATTTGTAGTACATGCTGTGTTGCTGCTGCTGCTGCACCCTCCCGGAGTCTTGTGGAACAGGTCAATTTGGATCATATCATCTTTATTGTACTTTATCGTTATGAATCTCTTCTTCGCGTGCGAGCGGCGTAGACGTCTGCTACTTATCCATCCCCCGCCTGCTTACCGTACGCCCCCCGTAAGCACATATCTGCGTCCTTCGGCTGTTGAATATTGTGCGATATCGACTCACTACCTACCTATTCCCTCGCACATACTTTGCACAGGTGAACATAGTTTGGGCTTCCGCTGATTTCTCGTCCGAGTTTGTCCTCAATTGCAACCTTCAAGCTCAAGCTCGAGCTCAAAGTTAGGCTGCAACATGAATCCAGAGAATCCAATCCATTATGAAGTCCGTTAGTAAGGGGAATAGAGTAGGGTCACTAAAGACGGCAGCTCTTTACTGCCGACGAAGGGTGAAGGGTAAGCTAAGGAATGGAGGAGCACAGCGTTTGTACAACCCGAGCGACATGTACACGTGAAGGGACCGTAACAGTGCGTAAGTAGATACAGTAACCTATACGGGAAGCAAGCAGGGAAGCGGGGGTCGTAAGTATATAAACAACAATAAGGATATAGCAAGGATTGTGACGAGGCTATGATACAGTTGACAGCGTTCGTATGTTTGTTTGAATGCCCGAGCTTGGTGGATAGCTAAGAGTGTTCGGGTGGACGGGATGAAGATGAGAAGAGATGGCGCGGCGAAGGTCGCATCGGTGGGTCGGGGTCCCATTGGGGCCTTGCGCTGGGTTCCATGTAGGGTAGACGATTGACGACGTCCAGGCGTCGTGCTGGTGACACTCTTAGCAATGAAACGACGAAGAGGTAGTCGAACGAACCGTACTCCTCCTGCGCTTCTTCGTTGTCGAGCGCATCATCGGATTCTTGCAGGCAGTCTCGGGTGTGGATGTCTTCCCAGGCGTCTATCAGTAATAATCAGCGCCTCCCGCGCTGAGATGTAGGATACAGAAGACGCACATCGCAGCATTGGCCCGTCTGGAGGCGGCGGATCAAGGGCTATTATGGGGGCTTCCGCGAGCGGCGACCGCGCGCGCAGATTATACTCGGTTATTGATACATCGAAATTAGGTGGAGGAGTAGGTGGAAAGCGAGAAACATCAGGCGGGAGAGAGGTCGAACGAGCGCGAGTAGACTGAGGTGGTTCAAGAAGTTGAGGCGGCAAGGACGGTGGGGAGTGGTGGATTAGGTCCATGATGGAGCGCGGAGGGGGACGTCCGACGAGCGGGCTTTGTGGTCGAGAAGGAGAGCGCCGTCGGGTGAGTGTGGAAGGGCCTAGGGCAAAGCTGAGTCGGGGTACTTGAGCGAAGTGCCGACAGACTTACCAGCAGAGGGAGGTCGTGGTGGGAGGGTCACAGTGTCTGCGCGAAGCCTTCCCTCGACTCTCCTAGTCTTCGTCTCCTTCTCGATAGCGGCACTGCCGCTGGCCTTTCTCTTGCTGCTTGTTCCAGCGGACGTAGAAGCGCCAGGCGTCTCGCTCGGCATGTCTTCGTGCTGTTCAGGCGCTTGGCTCGATGGCCCGGCAAAGTTGAGGACGCCCTTGTTCTTCTCCTTCAGGTTGTGAAGGAAGCGGTTACGTGTCAGAATGAGTGTGTTGGCGAGATCCTTCTCTCGTTGCGTATCTTGGTCAGTGCGGCCGGCTTCTTCGGGGGTCATCCTAACGAGAGGGGGCGCCTTCCCAGGCCGCGTGAGCTCTGAAAAGGGATTCCTGGGTCCTTGATAGTCCGAGTCGCCTTCGAGGGGCGTTTCGAGCAAGAAGCAGCATATCCAGAGGAATGCGCGTGCTCTCGACTGCGGCGTGTACTCGCTCGGAATGAAGATGTCAAGGAACTCGAAATCCGGTGGGAAGAAATTGCTGACTTGCTGTGCGACGTTCAGATCAGTGGCAAGCAATCCGCTACAATGCACTCACAGCAGAGTTATGGGATAGGACGAAGATGAGATTCGTGATACTCGTCGAGGGTACATGACCCGCACGCTGGAGTGGCGAAAGTATGTCAGAGTTCGGGGAACGGTAACGTGACTGGATGGACCCACAGCGTGTATGAGAATCTCGGCCAGCGTGCTCGGTATCCCATTGCGTTCCGTCTCAAGAAGCGCGCCCCGGATGATCGTTTTGATGCGCGGCATGTCCAGCATATTATTGTCCCCCGTGCGTTGGAGTGAGGGGACTGGGTGGTAGGTCCGCACCGCGGTCTTCATCTCTGGGAAGACTGCATTCGCGTTAGCACCGTGCATGAAGACATATAGCGTCGATCGCGTACAGCCCATAGTCGCGCTAAGTCTTCCAACATTGGTCAACAATGCGAGCATGCCAAAGTCCGTCGCGTAGTCTTGTGACTGTGCCATCTTGTTCTTGAGCGCCGGGCTCGCCTTGGGCGAGTTCCGGATGGCAGACACCTGCGAGCGCGTCAGTATAGCTCAGGCATGAATAAGGTGCCACACACATAGACATCGCGAAAAGACATCTTCTCGCCAGACAAGGGCTCCGTGAAGGCCTTGTTCTCGTCGGCGAAGATGGCGGCAAGGAGCTCGTACTGAATGTCCTGTCGCGTGAGGGGCTGTCCGTCAGTATGCTTCAGAGCGATACCTCGAGGAGCCCTCCTCGACATGTCTGGCCACTGCTCGAGATTTGCGCCGGATCGCAGACAACTCGAGCAGGGAGACGAGACAGGACGCGACTGATGTCGACGCCGCTGAGGTCAACCCACCTTTGCTTCTCGCCTCTTGCAATTTGGCGCGCGCCGGGGCCGGTGTGATGTGATTGCCCACTTGACCAGATCCCTACCGAAGACCCTTCGCGTTTACCGAGTCACCGACGTCGACAAAACCAGCCAATCACACCCAAGAAATCGAGAGAGGGCAACTGGATATCTACTAACTACTAGTAACTGTACTCCGTCCACTAGCTTACAATGATACAAGGTAAATTATGCAAAGATAAGGATATACTACCGTAGAATAGACGTGGATGAACGGGTGTGTACCAGCGGAGGTGTGCCCGCGAGCGGGCACGCAGCACAGCCGAAGGGTGTGAATGAAAGGCGGCTAGTCCTAAAAACACAATACAAGGAAGAAGGAAGCGACAAAGAAGTCGACGCGCGTGAGACCATCCAAGAAAGGTGAAAGGTTTGCGAGTACTGGCAAAGAGTATCCATTGGATGGTAGGTAATGCAGGAATGGGAGAATAAGCAAGAAATTACGGAGGCGGCGCTCCGGGGAATCATCTGTCTGCTCAGAGGATCAGTAAATCATTGAGTGTGAGAGCGCTGCATGACGCACCGGACTTCTTCCAACAGCTCAGAAGGTGTTCGAGGACTTCGATGACCACACTACTCTTGTACATCAAGCCATGGTCCGCGCCCTTCACCACCTTCACAGAGCACCGGTCTTCGCCCATCGTATGCTCCATCCACCGCACCGCGTTCTCGGCAATCTTCTCATCACGATCCCCATACCAGACCTTGACCTTGTGAGGGTAGGCGCTGTACGAGAAGCCCCAAGGAAGATTGTCGTGGTTGAGGATCTGCAACAGATCGTTGTGCGTCCCCTTCGCGCTTTCCGCATGCGAAGCCGCAAGGAGCGCATTCCCCAGCTGGACCTGGAAGGACATCCCACTCGTCGGCGGCGTCGTGTACTGCGAGCTATGCACACTCGGCGCGGGCGAGTTCGGCATAGAGTGCGCGCCGCGAGGTGAAGTCGACCCGAAGGACATCGAGCGCTGCCCGTTCGCACGCCAATTTGGCGTCCCGCTCCCGTGGTTCGAGAGCCCATCAAGCTGATCCTCCTTCTCCGCCCGAAGTGACGAGGAGTCAGACGAATTCGCCGAGAACTTGAAGTCATCAACGCCAAGACCACGGGTCGTGTCGAACTGAGGTGGTGGCGGCAGTTTGGGGCTGGATGGGCTGGAAGGCTGAGATTTCTTGGTGGAGGACTTGCCGCTGCGTAGTGAGCCCATCGACCGCAAGGCTTTCAGCGTCTTCCCGGTCTTGGTTGGCGTGGCCTTCTCCTCGGGTGGCGAGGAGGGACTCTTCAGACGCTCCAAGAAACCGCGGGACGCCTTGCGCCTCGGCGGTTGAACACTAGGCGACGGATAGTTGACAATACCGAGCGTGGTTTGGCTGCCGAACCTGCCCTCGAAGTCCCGAAGGTCGTCATACTCGCTGAAGTTCGAGCTCGTACTGGGACGAGACGCCTGCTCCGAGATCTGAGGGAACGCTGGGCGCGGAGAGCCGGTGCCCGTGCTCTGGGGAGAGAGCGTGCCCTTCTCGGAGACCTTGCTCGATGCTTGAGCGGTGTAACCGATGCCCTGGTACTGGATAGTCGGCGGCTTGCCAATCATCCAGGCCTGAAGCTTCCACTCTGCAGCCTGCGCCGTCTTGAGGATGCCGTTCGGCACGTACTTCAGCCACTTATAGCCACCTACGAAAAATGAGACACATTCTGAGGGGGGTAATTGGTCGACTTACTGTTATCGTTGCCGCCCACCCACGGCGCCAACAGACAAACTTCACCGCGAATGCGCTCGGGCAACTTGTTTGCGAATGACAACGCGTACGGTGCGCCCGCTGAGTGTGCCATGACACTGCAAGTGTCGATGTGCAACCGATCTAGCACCTCCTCGACCACGTCCGCCCACTGCATGATGCCCTTTGCCGACCTCAGGCGAGGTTCCGTACGTCCCAATCCCCATCTGATATCATGCATTAGTACAAAGCACATAAGGAATGCTCTACCTACTAACCTGTCGATGGTGATGATTCTGAGGTTGAGGCACTCCGCCATCTCATCGTACAAGCCCATGATGTGCCGTACGCAACCCAGGCCCAAGAATACGACGACAGGATATCCGTGCGGATTCCCCAGGTCAGACAAGCTCACAGTAAGCGGGTTGTCCGGTGACGCATGGGGCGACCGGGTGCACTTCACAAGCGTCGTCAGTCGTGCAGAGCGCAAGTACTGCGCCACGGCTTGCGATGCTGAAGGCTTGTTCAGTCCATGGATGTTGAGATCCTCGAATGAAGGCGTCGCCATCTGGTACGACGAAGCTGCAGATGACGAATGGATCGATGCGCGCCCGCCACCGCCACCACAGTCCGACCGGGGCGAGGTCATGGAAAAATTCTCCGACGTCGTCGACCGCCGTCGAAGCATCGCAGAAGGCGGCGGCGGAGCTTGTGGCTTCAAGCTCATTTGGCGACGCAGAGTTTCCTGGACCTCATTGGCGACGCTGTCTACCGATGACCGCGACAGGAAGTCTTCTTCATCATCAGCTGTCTTCGCGCGCTGTCGCCCCTTCCCAAGGTCTTCGGGCGAGTGGTCGAAGCTAAGGCTGACATTGCCGACAGACGTGCGCCGGGAGGTACCCGGGCGGGAGGGTGTCTGGCTTTCGGGCAGCGTATGCGCACGGATGATGTCCGAGATGGATGGGACTGCGCTCTTGCGCCTTTCTTGTACGGATGTGTTGGAAGAAGTGGGGAATGAGGACGGTGGGTATCTCGATTCTTCCAGGGGCGTCAATGGCGAGGGTGGTTCGCGGCCAGATCGTGAGGATGGGGAGTGCATGACACGCTCGGATTGCGGCGTAACGGTGCCAGTTGACACCGTGCGCGTGTTCGCTGGACGCTGTTGGCGGCGCCGTCGAGGCCGAGGAGGTGGGTCTTCATCATCGTCATCGTCTCCTGAGCTGTCTCGGCGAGTCCGTAGCTTGGGGTTGGAGCGCGTCCGCCGGCCATGCCCGCCGCCGAGGACGACGCCTGGTGGTGGGGAAGGCAATGGCGGCTCGTAAAGCGGGTTCCGGTAGGGCATTCCATATCGCTGGCGAGTCATGGACAGACTCGGCACGGATCCCAGGACGTCCCCGCCATTCATGCCGTCGACCAACGCGTCCATCGCCTCAACGCCTGAGACTGGCGCAGACACGATGCTCGGAAATGGATCGTAGACGCTGGAGTAGATACCGTGACTGGCATCGACAGGAGTGAGGGGAGGAGTTTCGGTATTCTTCGATGAGCCAGACAAACGTAGGTCGGGAACGTCCCGCGAGCTGCGCGAGGGCGTGCCACTCGCGTAGGAGCGCGAGCGCAGGGACGATCTCGAGGCGGTGGGCGTGCGTCCCTCCCGACTGCTGTGAGCGCCCGATCGGTGCCTCTCCTCATACCGCGGGAAGGCGTACGCATCCTCGCCGGAGTCCAGGCTGCTGTCGTCGTCCGATACGTGATACGTGTCCGTGCTGCGTCCGTGTCGCTGCGGCGAGGTAGGCGTTTTCTCCTTCTCGCGTCCCTTGCTCGCGGTGGTACGAGGGGTCGACGCAGACTTGGCGCGCGGGTACGCCTCGAAGTACGAGGACTTTCCATTCGTGGGGCTAGTGCTGAGGTCCGAGGACTGCATGTTGTTGTCCTTGTCTCGTCGGAGGGATAAATAGGACGCGCTCTTGCGCATCGGGCGTTGGGAGGACGAGGTGCGCGAGCTCTGGGCCTGCGACCTGGACGCGGAAGACTGCATTTCGGGCGCGAGAGATGGTGGGAGAGGAAAAGAGCGACAATGAGCGTCCGTCTACGGACGGTGGCGAACGAGAGACGACCCGCCGAAGGGCACACCCAGCCGGTGTCTTTGGGAGTTTGGAAGCCGACGTCGAGAATGAATTCAATTCGGTGATTGTCCCGGTTTTCTCACGGTCATAGGGGGGATCTGCAAGCAAAAGGCTGAGACGCGGTGGTATGTATTCCTGAGTATAGTACACAATATCCAGAGAAGTAAAATAACAGACAGTAGTAGTACAGAGCGAGGAAAGCAAAGCAATTCATTACAAGGGTATCAGTGAAGACGGATATCACGTTGAGCAGAGGCAGCCTCGATGCAGTCACTACAGGTCTTCGTCCAGTGCCTGAACGGCGGGTATGTGCTCCAAGGCAGTCCTAAACACTTGAGGTTCGGTAGAGCACCGGACGCGATGAACGTCGCCCACTGCTCGGGTAACAAACAGACGCTCCTGCCCTGGACAAAGAGCTCTTCCAGATTTGGACAGCTCTCCGAGATGGCGGACAGCATATCGGGGCAGACCTTCATACCGCGGAGGGAGAGGCTGCGCAAGGAGGTATGGGGAGGAAGGTCCGCGCCGAAGATTTCCTCCTCCGACGGATCCTGCTCGTCGACGTCGTATTGGAGGCTCTCCAGCTCGTAGGCCTCCAACACGAGCCTAATCTGTTCGTCGTACTGTTCGCGTTCCTTGGTGACGACGGAGAGGTATCTGAAGTCGGGGGCGGATTCCTGGATGAGGTGGGGGAGGAAGCCGTTCTCGATGGCGACGTTGTCGAGGACGAGCTCGCGGAGGCGTGACTCGATGGGCTCGTATGGGAACTCGATGTCGAGGGATAGGTTGGATAGGCGCAGACGCTCGAGATTCGGTAAAGCGCACGCGCGGGCGGTATCCCACTCGAGGGACGCGGCGACCGAGGCAGGGTTGACCGCATCACACAAGGGTGCTCCGATGATGCTGAGCTCCTTCACACCAGTCGCGTGCCCCGCCAGCATCATGAGGAATCGCTCCGCCTCGACGGCCAGTGCGCCTCCGAGGGTAACCGCCTCGAGGCTCTCCAGCGTCAGGATACGCCGCAGGGCCGCCATGACCTTCGCGTCGGGCGCCAGCGACGACGCGCCGCAGGGTTGCAGGTCGATACCGCGCACGAGCGCGCGTAGTTCTGGGGTCCCCTCGAGCGCGCGGCCGAGCAGCGCGCATTCGGCAAAGGTGCGGATGACGGGGCGGCGGTAGAGGAGCTTGCGCACCGGCCAGAGCCATTCCGAGGACACGACGGCGAGGCGCGCGAGATCGCGCGGCCACCAGTGATCGTCGTTGTCGAGTATTTCGAAGACGAGGTCGGCGACAAAGTGTGATCTTCCCATCGTAGTTGAGATGACAAGGGGGGAAGGGGCGCGACAGCTGCTCGGCTGCGCGAGCTTTATATGAGGCGGTCACCTGCACATTGTAATGGACCCTGTAGGTCAGTGGTCACCCCTGTATCCCCGAGCGACAGGTCGTTCTCCGTTGGGTTTGGGCTGCAGTTTTCTTATCAGACCGTAGAAGCCTGCGGCCGACAGAGAAGGAGCAGGCCGCCGGAGGTTGTGAGGGCGATGAATTCAAAGAATGGCGGCAGGAGGAAACGTGTGGCGTCTAATCCGAATTCTGAATGGGGATCCGTGACCAGTGTGACGGTTTGCCGTAAAGTTCAACTTGGATTCCCACTCAACTCTAACCTCCATGGGGGCTATACCACGTTAGTTGGTCTGGGCTCAGGATCCTCGCCTGTACCAGACTCTCGAAAGATATACGCTCGAGTCGACTTTCGCGAGCTGGGACGTTGCCACCACCCCTGCTAGCTGGCAATAATGGGCTAGGTCGAGCGCGCTAATTGCCAGGCTCTTGTCGATTGTTCCAGCTTCTTATCATCCTTGTGATGCGCGATCTAAGACGCCTTGCGCTCTCACAAAAAGCACAGACGTGCACGGTACCGACATTCGGATGGCATGCGACACTGCATCTGTCTAGCGAACACTACTCAGCCGCAGTCCCTGTCATCCCACGTCGACCATTTGGCGCTCACGTTAGGTATTGACTGATGTACCTTAGCAGCTGTGGCGAGCCCTAAGCCTATCAACAGGCTAAACCCTTCTTTGGTCGTTGACTCTCGCGCAAGGAACCGCCTGCAGATGCAGCTTGCGCCATTTTCTTCAGTGCGATTTTCTGCCAGCCAGTTCGCCCAGTCCACAGACTTCAGCCGCTGTTTTGTCTTCGAAATCTATCTTCTCTTCATCTCAGATGCCTCTTCTGGAGTCATGCCCGCTCCATCCCTCTCATCGCTCTCCGCGAACAGGCGAAGGACGGATCCCAGCCCTACTTGCATTCCGAATGCACTCACCTATCGATAGAACCCGAACGCACCCTGGACTGCTTCCATCCCTGTCGTCATCCCCGCTGCCTTTCATTCCTCCCCCTGCCCGCACCCTCAGCCCAGCAGCACGCGCGACCTAACTGCCCCGCTCCCCCTTCTCTTCACGCTGACTCCTCGAATTCGGATTGACGGGTGAACGGTGACAAGCTGACTAGCCGTCCCCATGCTCCTCGCCCAGCGCTTTATCCCCACTTCTACCGGAATTCCTGCGCTCGTTATTTCTCTGCGCTGGGCCACCTTTTTCCCTCCCGACTCCCAACCACAACACGATGCACGCGCCTCGCCCGCCCTCGCCCGTCGGTGCCCGCCTCCCACCTATTCCTATCTTCCCGCCTACAAGCAGAACTATTCCTGAGAGCCTTTCCCGCGGGGTCGGACTATGGCGTGCTTGGCAATGCGGGGTAGCGTCATTTGCTCCCAGGTCGTTCGCCTGAGTCTGTGGAAGAACCTCCTCAATCGGTGCAAGGTCCGTAACTGAATGTCTCTTGCCCGAGGCCTGACTCAGGTAAGGCTTTGCTAGGCTTGGCTTGAAAGTCATGGCGAGCGACTTGGTCTTGTGACGTTTCTGAATATTATTTTTCGAAATCTATGGTCGGTGGCAACATTTGTGGCACACTATAGAATAGCGCATGTCCTACCCCAGGTCTGACTCGAATATCTCTGCTCAGGTCCAGGAAGCAGCCTCACCTCTCCGCCTCTATTGCGAGGACCTTGGGGTTGACCGGGTGACCCCACCACCCGTATGTTATCCGATACAACCATGGGTCTATCTCACTTGCGAGATAGCGCTCCCGGAGCAGCATCCCCTTACCATGATCACTCCTTGCTGCCCTCCATCGGTCCTCACTGGGCCTCACTGAATGTACACAGCGCAAATACATCCACCACAAATTCATATCAACTAATGATCCACAACATGCAAATTGTATCAAGGAAGGGGGGAGGTCAAGACTCGGGGTGTAGAGTAGAGTATTACGCCAGAAAGACTACGCGAGGAAGAACGTGAACAGGCAACTTTTGGGGGCGAAGCTAAGGAGTGACAGCTATTATCGCAAAGCGTAAAGAACATCGTGAGGCAGGCGAATAGAAGACCGCCACCCGGCGAAAGAGAGACCAACGTATGAAGACGATGGGAGGAAAACCGTGAAGTGGCGCAAAGAATGAGCGGGGCAAGTCTCAGAGGAAGGGTATACCGTACAGACTGGGACAGATAGCCTAGTCGCGGAAGTCGGAGTTCGAGCCCTGAGCGGCCAGGCGGCTCTCAAGGTTCCTGAGAAGAGGTTAGATTCAGCAGCGGCAGAGCTTCGATGGCTTCATACCTGAGGGACTCCTCCTTCGCCAAGAGCTCCTGGCGCTTCTCGTTGATTTCACGCTGCACGCGAAGCTCGATTTCGCGGAGCTGGCAAGTAATCAGCACCTCGCACAGTAGAGCATATCGCAAAACTCACCTTCTCCTCTTCCCTGCGCAACTGCTCCTCCTTCAGGCGCACGCTCTGCGAGGCAAGCTCCTCGGGCAAGATGGACGAGTCCGTCGCGTCCACCGAGTGAACGGTGCGCGACAGCTTCTCCGTACGGTACGTCTCGTACAGCACATCGTGAATGAGCGACTTGAGGTCCGCAAGATGGGTCCTGAAGGAGTGAACGCGGTCAGATGACGTGTGGGAAATTAAGCAGGCGCGTTAACGCACCCAAGCAGCGCGTTCCGCAGACGGCTGAAGTCCGAGTGCTTGGGGTTGTCGACCTCGGCGATACCCCACGGGTAGATGCGTGCGCGAACAGGCTGGCCGTCAATCATGACCTCCTCTTCGGAGCCGATGATCGCGAAGGGGAGCAGGGCCTAGAAGCTAGGGGTCAATTGATGGAGAGGGTTCCACGGCGAGGGACGTACACGAAGCTCGCTGTTCTCCTGGATGGTCTCCTCGTCGTCCTCTTCGACGTCGTAAGGGAAGTTGTAGATGGGGATGTCGTAGTACTCGATGTCCTCCATGATCTTTTGAGGAGGTCAATTGTCGAATTCCAAAGGTTTTGCGTATAAACACGTACACGCTTCTTGAACGCCTTGAGCTCGCTCAATGTGAGCGAGTCAGCCTTGCCAATAACAGGGATGACATTGACACGCGGAGAGAGGCGGCGCATGAGCTCAATGTCCATCTCGCGCAGCCTTTGGGGGGGATGAGTTGATGTGCAGACGCTCCAGTAGGCTGAATACGTACGAGTGACCGGTGGGCGGGATGAAGTAGAGCAGCGCATGGACCCGGTTATCCCGGAAGCGCGGGTTACGCTTGATACGTGACTCCTCCGCGAGAATGTCGTCGTACTGGCGCTCGAGGTAGCCAGCGATCTCGCGGAACCTGCACCCCAGGTCAGACAAGGGTAAAGGAAGTATAGAATGCGCACGCACGAGGATTCGTTGTCGATGTTATCCCCAAAGCCCGGCGTGTCAACGATGGTCAACGCAATGCGCACACCATCCTCCTCGAGCTCTGAGACGCGTTCAATGTCAGGTTCGTACGTCTATTTTGGGTGCAAAGAACACGCACCGACGTTCACAGGCTTGATGCGAATGTTCTGCTCGACGTGCGCGGTCGCGGGGTCATCGGAGACTTTGTGCGCCAGCACCTCCGACTCGCAAAGCGTGTTCACGAAAGTCGTACGGCCCGTACCCGAAGCACCTGGAAGCACAAAGTCAGCTATCCGGTCCCCACAGAGCGAGTCATTGAGCGAGGGTAGCGCCGTCGTTCGCCGCGCCACCGCCGCCGTGATCTTCGTGGCGCGCACTTCATTTTCGACGCGCTCCCCCAAATGCAAAACACGCACCGACGACCATGAGCGTGAACTGCACGCCCTTCTTGACCTTGTTGCCCGTGCGCCTGCCTGCGAACGACATCTTGACGAGTTCCAAACTTCAACGAAAGTGCAGCAACTGCCTGACTCCTCGAAAGCAGCCTGGTGAACGGGATCGGCGACCGAGAAGGACGCGCTTCGAGCCCCGGCAAAGTCCGAAATGGCGCTGATGGCCGACCCGGCGGCCGGTGGCGCCCGTTGGGTAAAATGGACCAACACTTGTTTACAGCAACGTCCATCTCGGAGGGGCGCGTTCGCGTATGACCTTGGCGGTGCGCAGGGCATATGGCGCCAGAATACGCGTAAGGCAGCACTTCAAAAGCGTGTCATACGCGACATTGCATGCCGCAAGCGGAGGAACCAGAAGCCCGCTTGACGCCTCACAGGGAGCAACCAGCACTTCGCGAAGACCGCGAAAGGAGCGCAAACGGGTCTCTGAACTTCCCAAAACATATACCCTTCCCGATGGGACAATAGCAAAGCCGTTGCCTAAATGGGGAAGTGGTATGGGAGAAGAAGACGCAGCCGCCGCAGCGGAAGCGGACTTCGCCCCAGTACAGCACCAGGCCGCTACGGGCGATACTGACCCCTTCAAGCCCCCCGTCGTCGACGAAGATCCATTGAGTGCGGCCAGCGAGACAGCCCTTGAAATAAACACCAAGCCGAAGCGCGGGAGACCGCGAAAGCAGCCGGAACCTACTACGCCAGGTAAAGTTACACTTCCTTTCATTCGTTCCTTGATTGACCTTCAAATATTCAGTCTTGGAGGTTGAAGATCAGTCAGTCCTGCGAAAGCGCCGCCGGAAAGCAGACGTATTGGCAGGTAAGTTATCCCTTTGGTTTGGTCACTATCAATCAGGCATAAACCTATCCTTCTATAGACGCTGCTGTAAACGTCGCGTCAAATTTGGTTGACCCAGATGTACAGTCATTAGCTGAAACACCACTTGAAGAACTGGCGCCCCCACTTGGTTTGTCTGTTGTTTTTCAACTTGGCGTTCAGTTGCAGACCTGCAGGACAATCAGAAGAGCAGACTACGCTGGCCAAGGAAATCCTTGACAACCTCGCAAGGTTCCCCAACTGTCTCCTGCTCACGCGAGTAGGGCAGTTCTACGAGGTCAGTCGTGGTTCAACGTTGACGCTCGTTGTCATGATCATGACGGCTGACTGTCGCCTTCAGTCCTACTTCTCCCAAGCGGCAGAAATTGCCAGTCTCCTCAATATCAAGCTGACCACCCGCAAATGGGGCGGCAAGCGTGTGCCCATGTGCGGCTTCCCACTCGCGCACCTGGACAAGTACTTGAGGATGCTTGTGGGAGAAAACAGGCGGTTGGTGGCAATGTGTGAGGAATTCCCGGTGAGCCCCTCGACGGACACGGGCCTGCCAAGGGAAGGCAAAATCTCTCGTGGCCTTCCTAATCGCGCCTTCGAGCGCCGGGTCACACGAGTCATAACGCCTGGCACTCTCATCGACGAGCCCTTCCTCAACCAGTACGAGAATAACTACCTGCTTGCCATCTCGGAAGAGGAAGCCCAGTATGCTGCCACCATCAAATCAGCCGAAGAAGTCGCCGAACCTGGACGCCTTGGTCTTGCCTGGATCGACGTTTCAACCGGAGAGTTCTTCTCTAAACTCACGTCGATTGACACACTCCGTGACGAGCTCGCGCGTATTGGGCCAAAAGAGGTCGTGCTCGACAAGAGAATGAGGCAACAGGAAGACGCGCTGGAAGAGAAACACCCTGTTTTGGCCGCGCTTGCAGAGGAGCAATACTTCGTGTCATACCAGGCCCTGGCAGAGGATGACAATGCGACGGTAGATACCTTCGCGAAAAATGATAGAGCAACCCGCCTCACCGAACCGGATGATTTGCTCGCTGAAGCATCAATCTCCCCGTCCCCGTCATCCTCTACCCCGACGGAGACGAATGCTATCTCGCTGCTAACGGCCTACCTTCGGGCGCATCTCCGTGAACATATGCCCGATCTGGGTGTGCCAGTACGCGAAGGTGACGCGCTGGAAGGCGAAGCGACACGTACGGGTGCTACTCGAGTCTCGCTGACACCGCCTGCGCGGATGCACCTTGACGCGCATACCCTGCGTGCACTCGAGATTCGGGAGGGCATGCGAGAAGGTGGTGCGCGCGGCAGTCTACTTAGTGTGGTGCGCCGTACAAAGACTACTGGAGGGACCCGACTGCTTGCGAGATGGCTCGGTAAGTGCCCTTCAGTACGAGGGCTGCACACGATGATTGATATTCTCACCCAGCTGCTCCTTCTCTATCCCTCGCCGAAATTCTCTCCCGGCACTCCCTCGTCGCTTTCCTGCTAGCTCGCCCACACCTTCGCGCCGACCTCACCGCCCTTCTAGTCTCCATCCCAGACGTCGGTCGCCTTTCCCAAAAACTCATGCTCGGCAAAGGCGACGCAGGCGACGTGCGCGCTATGGGCAGGGCTATTCGCGCATGGAACAGGCTGAGGAAAACAATTTCCGCAGAGCGGGCTTTCGAGGGCTATGAGAGGCAGATGAAGGACCCAAAGGCGCCGACTGCCATCAGTGTCAACGATGAAGAGTGGGAGAGCATGGACACTCTGCTGTCCCGTATGGATGGGTTGGACGACCTCGAGCAGCGAATTGCCAGCGCGCTGGAGGGCGGTGAAGCAGAAGAAGGGGTGGAGATGGGGGTGGAAGCTGATGGAGACGAAGGTGCTGCAGGCGAGTTGCAGGGTGGCGCAGCAGGAGTTGAGGAGGACCCGAATCGACGTCTAAACTGGCGTCCTCATGCGCCTCAGCGGTGGATGATCAAGCCCGAGTTCTCTCCTGCATTGACGCAGCTACACGACACGTTGCGGGAACTGCTCAGGCGCCGAGAGAAGATGGAAGCAGAGCTGCTGATGCGGTATTGTACGTCATCTTCCTATCCACAGGGTGCGCTTAAAGCTTACCAGTCGCCAGCCGCCCCGTCCTTGACTCTGCGTTCTTCCCCAGCACTCGGCATGCACGTGCATATCGCGCGACGCAAGCGGGACTGCCGACTTTTGGACGCAAACCCGGAGTTCGTCAAGGTATCCGAGAGCGGGAGCACGAAGGGATATTTCTGGAGGGTAAGATCCACTATCTACCATGTGGCCTTTATGAGCATTGAGCTAAAATTTGCTTCCTTGAATCAAGCCCTGGACGCAGCTTGGCAGCGAGATCGTTGAGACGACGCTGGCTTTGCAAGTTGCAGAGCGCGAGGCTTTCGATATTCTCAGGCGCGAGGTATGTGTATTAGTGCTTCTAATATCATTCTATTCACGCCTTCGCCCAGATCAATGCCCATGCACCAGCTCTTCGGCGCAACGCGCGCGTCCTCGATGAGCTCGACGTTACTCTCGGGTTTGCAGCACTCGCGGCGGATCACGGCTATGTAAGGCCTGTTATGACCAACGAGTAAGTGGCTTCGATAATGGCCCTTCACCCCTTCCTTTCTCTCTGACCGCTTTCGCTCAGCACTACCTATCATGTCACCAATGGTCGCCACCCGACAGTGGAGATGGGTCTTCTGTCCGTCGGACGGACGTTCACTCCGAACACGGTCTGCTTGAGCGGGACTGACGAGCGGCGCAATGGGCGAACAGACCCCAGCGAGTGCGAAGCCACCCAGACCTGCTGTCCGACGTCAACCGCGCACCTACATATTCTCACTGGTCCAAACATGGCGGGCAAGTCGACAGTGCTGCGACAGACGGCCTTGATTGCCATTATGGCGCAGGCGGGGAGCTTCGTGGTGAGTTTCTGCAGGGTCCGCCTTCAACATGCTCGTTACTAACAAGTGGCCAGCCTGCAACCGCTGCACATTTAGGTCTCGTCGACGCCGTCTTCGCTCGCGTCGGCGCGCGGGACGACCTTGCACGAGATCGAAGCACCTTCATGGTCGAGATGCTCGAGACAGGTGCAGTGCTGAGGAGGGCGACGAGCCGGAGTTTGGTGGGCATCGAACCGAGGCTTTTGACCTTCGCTCACATGTTCACTGAAGGTCATCATGGATGAGATTGGGCGCGGGACTGCCTTCCGTGACGGTCTCGCCATTGCGTTCGCCACAGTCGTACACCTGTTGAGGGTCAACCGCTGTAGAGCATTGTTTGCTACGCACTTCACGGAGGTGGCAGATTTGGTAGGCTGGGAAGCGGAGCATCCCACTGAAGCAAGTTCGGTGGACGCTGATCACGACTGCGACCGTAAGGCCAACAGGGGTGAAGCGAATCCTTTCAAGGATGTAGCCTTCTTTTGCACGGACGTGTACGACGCAGACGTGAGTCGTACGTTCAGGCTCTTCAGTTCCATCTCACAACGACTCTAGTCCAGTCACATTGCATACGCATATCGCCTCCGTCGCGGCGTCAACCGGCGCAGTCACGCTCTACGAGTCGCTGCTTTGGCGGGAGTGCCGCAAGCAGCTCTTTCCGTCGCGCAGGATACGCTAGAGTGGCTTGACAGTCAAAACGACAGGGTACTACCGCCAGATCAGCTACGGGAACTCGGCCGACGCATCGTCCAACAAGTAGACATCGCGGGATCATAAGTTGGTAGCGTCTCGACAAAGCCATTATTTCGATATACATATGTATGCGTAGACTGTCACTACTGGAAGGGGTTTGGATCGTCCTTTCTGTGAAGCAAGGCGCGCGGGTGAGATACAGTGCGCCTTCACTTGTGTGAGGTCAACGCACCTAGACGAAAGAATCGGCGGTTCCCAATCGTAGGGCAAGAGGGCGTCGTACATTGCTGCGCACTTGTCAAGGCCATAAATCTCCAAATGCATCTCCCGGCCCAATCTCTCCATATCTCTGATGTCCTTCGGCGAGAGTGGCGTCGCGAGCCAGACCTCTCTGAAATTCCGGGTAGGTGCCCCACCTGGGGGCCATTCGCGCAGCATGCATTCGTAAACGCGGTCGAAGCATCGTTCCTCGCATTTGATGGACAGGGTTCTCAGACGTTGCAGGTAAAGGTTAGGTGATACAGATGAACCCCTTATAAGTCATACCCACCGGAGCGCCGCCGA
>JAMQCK010000564.1:0-19920 GCA_024196135.1 Pleurotus ostreatus/Saccharomyces cerevisiae fusant | reverse complement strand
GCGAACACCGCGAGCGCCTCGACGTACTCCGCGCTCGTGTCGCCCGCGGGCC
The DNA here is from genome assembly GCA_024196135.1 of Pleurotus ostreatus/Saccharomyces cerevisiae fusant. NCBI lineage: Eukaryota > Fungi > Pleurotus ostreatus/Saccharomyces cerevisiae fusant. The sequence goes on along the minus strand of JAMQCK010000564.1, from coordinate 19,868 downwards.
CCGCGCAGGCCGACCAGCGCGATGTCTCCCACCCGTTCCGCTACTCCAAGGACGACCTGCTCCGCATCTACCAGGAGGGCGGCGGCAAGACCGCGCTCGGGCTCGAGGTCGAGCGCTGGGAGGGCGTCGTCCGCGAGGACGCCGCGGTGCCCATCGCGCTCTGCGAGATGAGCGACGCCGAGAAAAAAGTGCGTGCGCCACCGACCGCGTAGGGAAAAAGGCTGACCGATGGACGGCGCGCGCCCCTCCAGGCGTTCGCGGGGCCGCTCAACTCGGAGATCCGGCGGCGCCAGTCGACGGACTTCCTCCCCACGATATCGACGCAGGGCCTCGAGCGCCCGCGGCTCGCGACGTCCGCCTCCGTCGCCGCGAGCAGTCCGCATAGGGAGCGGTTTGGCGCGCTGATGTCGCGCCGCCGCGATAGCTCTGGTATGTGGCCTGAGCCCCTCAATGAGTTTGCCCTCTTATTCGATTGCCCTAGATGCGTTCCCTGCGACCACACCGCGTAAATTATCCCTCACGGGCACGCAGGCGCCTATTCTTTCGCCGCGCGACCCCTCCCTCCAATCGCCCCGTACGCGCATGCCATACTCCCCAGGCTTCGACGGCGTCCTCAATAGTGGGGGCTCTTGGCTTTCTCGCCGTCGTGGCGATGCGGACACGGGGCACACGCCTCGTGACTCAGAGCAAGACGACAAAGCGCAAGTCATTGCGGAGGAGGATGAGAATGGGAACCCTCCTGCGACTCAGAATCCCCCTTCTGGCTCTGCTCAGCAGTCTAACGGCATTACGACTGGTCCCAACTCCCTCGCCAATGGTGTGGCGCAAATGAGTTTTGGGACCACTGGCAACGGCACGAATGGCACGGCACCCCCTGGTATTCCACCTGTGGTGGATCTCACGGGCGTGGAATGGTCTTATATTGACCCTCAGCAGAACGTACAAGGTGAGTTAGCACGCACACAAACCAAAAAGGCTTGTCAATAATCCGTGCAAACAGGTCCTTTCCAGGCCGCCGTCATGCAGAAGTGGTTTGAAGGAAATTACTTTAGCGACGACCTTTTGATGAAACGAACGCATATCGACACGGAGTGGATTAGCGTCGGCGACCTCAAGCGCCGTGCGGCAGGCGATAAAATATTCATGTCACCCATCAACCCTCCTGCACCTCCCGGAATCCCTCGTCACGATTCGCCCATGGCGATCCCAGATTCGGCCCCCTTCAACAACTCCCCGTACCAGCCAGCGCCGGTGCGCCAACTACGCACCGGGACGCTAGATTCCTACATTGGCTCCGGCTCTACGCCCTCCGACTCGCCCTCGTCCTCCCTCGGTGCTCGATTCGGCAACGGATCGCCAGATCCAGCCGCCTTCGGCGGACGCGCAGGCCTGGCAGGCGACGGCCCGCTTGGCAGCAGCCGCCTCGCGGGCTTCGCCATGGGCCCGGAGCAGGCGTACACGGGCAGGCGGAACACGTTCGACGCGGACGGCGGCATGCGCGGGCCCGGCTACGGTGCGAGCATGCTCGGGCGGGGCAGCATGGACGCGCACGGCTTCAATGGCGGCTTCGCGGGGCCCTGGCCGAGCTCCGCCGGCGCGCTGTCGACGGGCTTTGACGCGCGCGGGGATCCCGGGTTTGCGGCGTACGCGCGGGGTGGGCAGGCGATGAATGGGTTCGGCGGGGTCATGCGGAGCAATTCGCAGGATGCGGGGCTCGGGGGGATGGGGCCGGGGTACCAGAGCCTGGAGTTTGGCGCGCTGAACAATGCTTCTGGCATGACGCTGCAGCAGGGGCAGCACCATCAGTTTGTGCCGTCGCCGACGATTGCGTATGCGCAGGCTCAAGGGGCTTTCCCCCAATCGGCGTCGCTGCCTCCTCTGAACCACCAACAAAGTCAACTGGGCTCGGGTAGTGCGCATTCCTCGCCTTGGCTCAGACATGCAGCCCCCGCAGACATCAGGCGCACGGACTCAGCGTCGTCGAGCAATGTCAATTCACCCGCCATCTCTGGCCAGGCGCCATGGGCCACCGCCAGCGTCACCTCGTCTCAAACCGACCGCAGCGGCTGGTACGCTGCGTCGCGGGGCGTCGTCGAAGACAACTGGGGTGCTCCAGGCGAGACGAGCGGCCTCACCAACTTCAACGTTGAGCAACACAATCGCCAGCAGCAGCAGCCCGAGCCCGAGCCCTCCCTAACCTCCGCCGCCACCGCTGCCACTGCCGACACCTCCGCACCCGCCCCAACGGAGTCTGAGCCTCAGCAACCATCGCCTGTCGAGGCCGCGCCGGCTGCCGAAGAGCCCGCTCGCGCCGCGCCTGCGCCTGCACCCACCAAGAAGGGCAAGCGCAAGGAGGTCACCACAAAGCTCAACCTCACCTCGCCCGCCCCCAAGCCCGCCGAGCCAGAGGCCGCGCGCGACCCCACGCCGCCGCAGTCCGCCGCGCCGAAACCCGTGTGGCTGAAGGACGACGACAAGAAGAAGTCGGGCGTGACGCTGAGCCTGCGCGAGATCCAGGAGATGGAGGCGAAGCAGGCGGAGGCGCGCAAGGCCGCGGAGAAGGAGCAGCGCGAGCGCACGGCGCGGGCGGCGGCGACGGCGATGGCTACCCCCATCGAGGATGCTGCTGGCTTCACGGCGTCGTGGGGGCTGCCGACGTCGCAAGCTGGTGGGCGAGGCTCGGCTGCGCCGAAGGAGGCGGCGGCGGGGAGCCCTGCGTCGACGCCTGGTGCGGGCGCGCCGTGGATGACGGGCGGGGCGAGTCACCCAGCCAAGAAGACGATGAAGGAGATCCTGGAGGAGGAGGAGCGTCGGAAGAAGACGGCGTCGAAGGAGACGGTCGCGGCTGCTGCTGCTCGTCGCGCGTACGCGGACACGACGCAGAAGGTGCGTTCTTGTTTTGCGCAGGGTGCTTGTATATCTGCTTACCAGTATGTCCTCAGAGCACTCCCCCTCCGCAACAGAGCGTCTGGTCGACGGTTGGTTCCGGCGGGAAGGTCACGACGCCGGTGGCTCCTCGGCCTACCCCGACACAGACTGCGAGTACCGGTGCGCCTTCGGCAGCCGCGAAGGTAAACGGTGCTCCGGCACCCAAACCTCCCGCTCCGGCGCCGCCCAAGCCGGCCCCGGTCATCCGCGACACGACGCCATCGAGCGATTTCCTCAAGTGGTTGTACGATTCGCTCAGCCGCGGCCTCAACACGTCTGTCAATGGTGCGCAGGGCCGTGTTTCGCCGGTAGTCCCTGCATACTCACATCGTTTGCAGCCGAGGAGATCATGACGATGCTCACGACGTTCCCCGTCGAGGACATCAGCCAGCCCGCGACGCTCGAGCTCATCCAGGAGGTCATCTACGCCAACAGCACGACGATGGACGGCCGGCGGTTCGCGTCCGAGTTCGCGAGCAAGCGCAAGGCGGACGTGGCGTCGCGCGCGGCGGGGACGAGCTCGGCGAAGCCGGTGTCGATCGCGGACGTGGTCAAGTCGCAGCCGAAGCCGACGCAGCCTGAGTGGGGAGGCTTCAAGGTGGTGAACAAGAAGAAGAAGGGTGGGCGGTCGTAGGGCCGTGCGCTCGATGTGTACCGACGACGTACTGTGAGATGATAATTGCTACAATATCTAGCAAAGTGTAATGCGCCATATGATCTTTTGTTTGTATCTCTCTCACCGTCTAGTTCTCTGAGTCCCAGTCCTGGCGCACGACTGAAGAAACGCTGCCTTGAGGATGGTGTATGGGTTTTCCTCGCGACACCTCCACTTGTGTGTACGCTGCAGTCTCGCGCACGCAACAAAACCTGAACGGACACTGCGCCACAACCGGCTCAAGCCGGGCCGGGCGATAAGATAACATAATATTTCCTTGCCATTGCCCGTCATGTTGTCGCGCGGCCTTGCATCTCGGGCTGCTGGGTCTTCGGTCCTCCGCTCTGCTTCAAGGCGTGTGGATTGTCGGAAGCAACGACTTGCACGATGGATGGCGACCGAAGCGCACCAGGCCGCTCACAAGCCAACGAAATACGGCCAACCACTCTACCAGAGCCATCCGCATCTCGTCCAGCCTGGTGAACTCACGCCAGGTATACCTCAAGAGGAGTATGAGAGACGGCGAAAGGCGTTGATGGACTCTCTGCCGGACAACAGCGTCGTCGTGTGTGCAGCGGCGCCGATCAAGTACATGAGCGGAGGTGAGTCGCAAGTGTAGTCGTGTGCGGGCAGTATTCTGACGTTCCTGCAGCAATATTGTAAGTATATGGCCTCCCCCCTTCCTTTCCCCTACTCATACCAACCCAGCTACAAGTTTCGGCAGTCCTCTGACTTCTGGTACTTGACCGGCTTCGAGGAACCAGACTCGGCTGTTATCCTTGGTTAGCGGCATCGTTTACCAACCTACTTGCTTCTCATTCCTCCCCCAGAAAAGACAAGCACCTCCAGAGGCTACCGCATGACGCTCTTCTGCAGCGGGAAGAACCTTGCCCAGGAGAAGTGGGATGGGGCCAAGTGCGTTCCCCCTCGCTTCTGTCCCCTTCCCTGAATTGACGTCCAAGCCAGAACAGGACTGTCAGAAGCCACCGCCATCTTCGGCGCCGACGACGCACGCAGCATCGATCACTTCAATGACCACCTCCGCTCCTTGACCTCCCTCTACTCTAACGTCTACACCGACCTCGACAGCTTCAGCCAACGGCGGGGGCGGTCTCGCAGCGGTCCCAAGTACCTCTCCATCTCCAACCCCGCCCCGAAGCCGCTGCCCCTCAGCCCGGAGGTGGCGCGCTTGCGCGCAATCAAAAGCGACGCGGAGGTGCGCGTCATGCGCGCAGCGGCTGATATCAGTGCGCGCGCGCACGCGAAGACGATGCGCTTTGCGAAGCCCGGGATGAATGAGTCGCAGATTGCTGCCCACTTTGCGTACTTGTGCGCTATGAGCGGGGCGCAACGGCAGGCTTATGTTCCCGTGGTGGCGTCAGGGTGAGCCTAAACCCTTTTGACGGACCCAGAACTCTTGCTTACGCGGCTTACAGGCCCAACGCGCTGATCATCCACTACACCTCCAATAACCAGCTCGTACGTGCAGGAGAGCTTGTCCTGATCGACGCTGCCTGCGAGTACAAGTAGGTGGCACTTTTCTCATACGAGAATGTAGATGCTAATCACTACTGCACAGCGGCTACGCCTCAGACATCAGTGAGTCTACCATCTCCTTCTCCACCTACACCCCCTAACAATCTCCAGCCAGAACCTTCCCCGCCTCCGGCGTCTTCTCCCCCGCCCAACGCGACATCTACCAGGCCGTCCTCTCCGCCCAGCGCGAGCTCGTGAAGATGTGCACCGCATCCTCCGGCCACAGCCTCTACAGCATCCACCGCGAGAGCCGCGCGATGCTGCGCGCCGAGCTCAACCAGCTGCCGCCGTTCAAGCTCGACCTCGCGGATGTGGACATCCTGTATCCGCATTTTGTGAGCCACCCGATTGGGATTGACCTCCATGAGTCGAGTAGTTTCGATCGGAGTGGGAAGTTACAGGCGGGGATGGTGATTACGATTGAGCCAGGTTGGTATTTCTTCCTCGACGGTCTTTCTTGCGGGTTCTTAGTTGATGGGGTAATGGGATATATCATGGACGATGAAGGCTGACCTGTATCATGTTCCTTAGGTATCTACGTGCCACCCACGGCGCAATTCCCGAAGCACTTCCACGACATCGGGGTCCGGATAGAGGACGAGGTAGTCGTGGGCGAGCGCCATCCGACCGTCCTGACCGTATCGGCACCAAAGGAGGTGAGCAGCGTCGCTCTTGCTCGTCGCGAGCGTGCACCCATGCATCGCGAGCGTGAGCTGCCGCGTCGCAAGCCTTTTCATGCTAACATATTCATCCTCCAGGTTGCCGACGTCGAGGGCGCGTGTCAAGGGTTGCTCGGCCTGGAGCCGTACTAGTACAGGCCTGCGAGAGTCTTGCTAGTTTAGGGCTAAGTGAGCTGTACTGGTACAGGCCTGCAGGAGCCACACTAGACCAGGGCCGCGGTAGATCTACATACAACACCACCTATTCGTACACCCTAGCCATATTACACGCCGCCGCCCTCGCGAACATGACACATTCTATGCGCTCGACACGTCGCTGAAGACCGTTGATATGCCGCTAGAGAACGTACCATGGTTAGTTAGTCCGTACCCGTGACTTCCTCAGCCTCATAGCGCCGCCTGTCGAGTCGGCACGAAAAGGCTTCGCGGGAAGGATTGCTTTCTGAGGGTTAGTTGCCGCTCGTCTTGTAGCGGCGGCGCCTCGCTGTGAGGTCCCCTCATTGAGATCTGGCGCGTCGTTCGGTGTGCAAGCTTGACGGGCTAAGGGAACCCACAGGATGTTCTCGAAAGGCTAACGACATTCGCGTGTAGTCGCGTAAACATACTTGGCTCCTACTACGGATCCTTCATCAACCAAATGCACACCTGGGCACTGGTCCCTTCGCTCCAGACCTCAATCCATACAACGCACCAGTGGGAAAATCGGCATGGACGACTGGCTTGAGCGTGGATATGTGAACTAGTTTGTGGCATTTTTGTACTCAAGGATAAGACGGGAGACGGCCGCGGGCTCAGATCGTGAGATAGCAAGATACTTTCACACCAACGAAATGCGGGAGACAACAGATGTAAAGATACAAAGCAAGCAGACACGTAGAAACTATCTCGACTGAGGGTTACTACACCCAGGCTACCCCGAACGGACTCTACGCTGCCTTTTCGGCGGCGGTGGAGGGTGCGTCGTCCGTGGCCGACGCGCAGGCCCTCCAGTGGCAGCAGGCCGGGGCTGCGTCACTTCCTCCTGCGAATTCTGCCTTTCCGCTAGCCGCCGGGACCGACGAGACGGCTCCACACCTTTGGTGCGCGATCGCCTGACAGCGCGCGCGGGAGCTGGAGGCCCAGGAGAAGGATCGTCGTCGCGCTTCCTCTTACTCCTGAGAACTCTGTCACTGGCAGGAACGGTCGCAGTACCCTGGGCTTCACCGCAGGTCGTGGGAGCGACGTTGCCTGTCGCGTCGCCACCGGTCGCGGGAGCAGCATCGGTCGTCGCGTCAGCCTCATCGCTGGAGCTTTCAGACACTGCCGGAGCGTCACGATCGCTGCCAGTAGCCTGGTCCTCTCCCTCGTCCTCCTCATCATCGTCGCTGTAGTTCCCAGCGCCCACCTCGTCGGTGTGATACCCGTCGCCATGATTGTCGTCGGTGTGGATGCAGTCCTGGGGCGGTGCGACTGCCTCTGCCTCAGCAGCAGGAGCGGCGGCAGGCTGGGAATCCGATGCAGGAGGGTCGTATATTGATACGAAGACATCAGCGTTGGCAGGGTCCGCGTAGTAGTCGCTGATGCTGAGGAATGTGGCTTCCATGGACTTGTAGATGTTGTCGGTGAAGAGGGAGGGATCGTAAGCCTTGCGGCCATTATCGAGACGCATCGAGGGGTTGAATGGACTGGCTTGCAGAGCTCCGTATGCCTTTGCGAGGCCATTGATGAGACCCGACAAGTTCTTGATGGGACAGCTGTCGCCATAGACTTCTTTCAGGACCTGGCGTAGGTTTTTCGCTTGAGGGCCGGTCACGATGAAGCTCGAGCGCAGCTCAGAACCTTCCATGGCGGGCACAAACATCTGCTGAGAGTACTCTCGAAGCACCTCGATAGCACGACGATTGCGACCCGTTACAAGATCGAGCTTCTTGAAAGGGATCTTGCGAAAGACGAAGTCCAAGGCCATCCACAAAGCCGACTCGGCGTCGTGGTATGGGTTGTAGGAGAAGTGATGAGGGTTCTTCCAGTCAGAGTCCTCTTCGTCAGACGCATTGTCATCGTCAGCCCTGTCGTTCGGACCGAACTTGTACCTCTGACCCTGCACTTCGACAGCGACGTAGAACGAGGTGCCCTTCACAAGCGTAAGTGAGAAGGATTGGGAGATATGACATGCTACTCACCGTGATCGCGTCGTGTCCAGAGCCCTCCAGGAAAGGCCGCGCGTACTCCAGGTCAGAGATGATCGTCACCCAATCTTCACGAGAGGTTTGCGAGATCGTGGCAAGGTCAGGGAGAGAACCGCCCTCCTTGATATAGTGGAGGAGGAAGTTACCGGGGCTGACGTCCCGGTGAACGTAACCCGCAAGCTTCATGTAGCGCAGGACTGAAATTCAAAGGGTCAGATCTACAGTGTACCGTTCTTGCACGCGAAGACTCACTCTTGGCAACTTGACTCATGGCGAAGAAGAAGAGCTTTGGGTCGTTAACTTTGTAGAGGTCGATACAAAGTTGCTCGTAGACAGTGCGCATGTGCCGCTTCTCGTGCAACTTGGACAGAGGCTTCTCAACAGCGTTCGGATACGCCAGAGAGCTTTGCCCAGTACGGTGGGACCTGCCCGTTCGGATTGTCTCCGTAGAAGGGCCCGAACCGGCGGGATTGTCGCCGTCGATGAACTCGTAGGGCTCCGATTTCTCGTGAGGAGCGGGTACAGTCTGGCGAACGGCGCCTTCCGAGCGAGGGATCCAGACGGCACCGTCCTCTCGGATGCGCATGAAGTGAGGCTTGGCCTCCTCCCAGACGCCCTTGAGCTCGAGTTGATGCTGGATGCCGCCCTGGATCTCGCGCTCGCTTTTGACATGGGAGAAAACATAGTAGTCGCGCAGTACGAAGGTTTCTTTGCCGAAAGCTCGCTTCTTCGCGAAAGGATCGCCGAGGACCAGATGCACCTCAAAGACGCGCATGGAACGGGAGTAGAGCTCCATGGCGGAGGATTCGTCGATGCTGCGGGTGGTCTCATACGTGGTTCGGACGTTCGTCTTCCGGTCGTAAAAGTCGAATTGGTACTGGATATTCCCGTCCGAATCGATGACGCGGCGAACAGTGGTGTCGACACCGAGAACGGGAAGAGAGGCGTAGGTGCTGAAGAGGATGAAGTCGATGAACATGGAAGGGTTCTAGAGGAACATGTTAGCGATAGTCGATATGAGACACGGGCGGCGTACCGTGTGTATGTCAAACTCCTCCGAGATCCCTGTGTGAGAGCGAGTGTGACACCAGAGGCGCATTTTAGCGCCTTCGATCGTGTACGCGAATACCACGATGCGGCCGACGTCGTTGTAGAATGCATGCCCAGCATGACCGAAAGTCTTCTTGGCGTTCTAAAAGCATCCGGTCAGCATCGGAAAGGAGAGGAAAGCCATAGTACGCACATCGAATTGATCTGCCCGCGTGTCGAACAGCTTAAATTCGCCTGTTAGCAAGGCGTCTGCGGTGAACACAAGTTCGCCAGTCCGTCGAATCTTGATCTTAGCGTTGCGTGCGCTGCCAAGGAGACCTCTTGAGCCTTTCGGATAGGAAGAGTCGATGCGCGTGTTGACGGAGTCGACTTTGTGCGACGCGCCCATGACCTCGGAGCTCGTGGTCTGCCGTGGGCGGCATCGGAACTCGGTCGTCCGCCTCGCGGGCTCGAAGCGCCCCGAGAGTGTCTTCTCTGCTAGGGCGGTGACTTCAGAAAAGATCTTCTCGAGGCGCTTGAAATGCACATCCTCCGCAACGCCATTTTTCGCGTCTGGCAGCGCGACCCATCGTTTGTTCCTATATACGTTCTCTTCGTCCAGGGCGGCGGTGAGAGCGTTCATCTGATTGCTCGTCAAAGGCCTCCAGGACTTGGCGTACGTCTTCCAGAAGAGATCGACGGAGCAAGTACGGACTTTGTCCGAGTCGCGGGCGCTGGCGAGGAGGCGATTGCGATCGCATTCGAGGTTTTCTTTGCCCATATCGTAGAATAGGTCGTATCTCGCACGGAGAGGGCTGTGCTTAAAGGAAGCCTTGGTGCCAGCAGACTGGGCGGCCATGGTAAGCGCACGAACGATGAAGATAGGAAGGGTTGAGCGCGGGTGGGAAGGGGAGTGGCGAGCCTCGATGTGGGCGGCCGTTCTGGAAAGGAAAGAGGACGGGACAACTCACTATTTATGGGGGAGTCCAAGGCCAGTTAATTTGCGCGTGGCGATGGCCCGACGGAGGCGGCAAACGCGTTTGGCCTGTGAAGATGTTGATGGTTCGGGTTCAACAAACGCGACCCGCATGGTCTCGCAGGCCTCGAGGATGTCACGTGATGGCCATGAGGCCGTCACATTCCCCGTTTTGGAAGAATTTCGGTTCAACATTTGATTCACATGCACTGCGGCGAGGTCACGATGGCCCGGGGCCACGCCTTCCATTTCATGAAGCATGGCCGCCGGAGACGCGTTCTGACTCGGACAATGAACCGCCAATCGGCTGTATATTACTGATAATGATCACACCAGCCTGAAGGCCAGCCAGGGTCGCCTGAGGAATGCAGACGCATGCGCTACGCTCATCCGCTTCCCTAAATTAAGCTGATATGCCATTCCGCCTGAGCATCTGTGAACGACTTTACTCCGGCCCTCCGTCGTCATCCGCAACGTCGCTACCCTCTTCCCATTTATTATTCCCTGCTTTGAAGCCGTGACACTCGTCCTTGTCATTATACCTAGATACCTTCTATGTTACTGTCTCTTCTATGCATTATCACACCGTTGAATCTCAACTCATCCAGTCCCTTCGATGATCCCGGTAGCATTGCTTGCTATTGTTGCCACACGGGCGGTGGCAGCGCATTTCGATCTGCGGTAAGACAAGCCCCGAAACCATGGAGGACTTCGTGCGAGGTAAAACGCAGCAGGACCCTGCCGTGCAATTCCGACAGACGTGTGGCATCTGCGGGACGGCGAGCATCGTACGCGGGCTCTGCAAATAGTTACTGTCATCGAATGTATCCCGCGCGCACACCGATCGCATCACACAATGAAAGACAATGCACATAACCGGCTTCTCTGCAATCCTTGGAGTGATGTACCATAGATATCTAATGCATCGCTATACCAGTCCGCGTCTTCTTGCGTTGCGTGCTGCGGGTTAATTTCGACCGCGATGCGCTTGGGACCTGCGCTTCTTCCGGACAATCTTTCTTTGCCAACATTTTCCGTATGCGGTCAGACCTTCGCGTAGGTGCCAATCCCTTTGTGCGCGAGCGCTTAGCCTTCTGCATAGGTGGATCGGGCTGAATGTCATCGTCGCGCTTCCGCTTGAGCGGGGGCGCCGCACGATTCGGTCCTGCAGCAATGCCATCCACACCTGCGCCTGCCTCGGACGCATTCCGCGCTACCGAACCGTTGTTGACGACGTGCATGTCGTCGCCCACTTCGCCGCTTTTCCCAACGAGCGCATCTGCCCGATCATCCTTCGGAAGCCCCTCTTCGTCCGTCTCTTCACCCAAATCTTCGTCTGACGGGCCATCGACATCAGATCCGGGGTCTGTCTCGCCTGAGAATGTATAGTAGACGGGTCCCGGAGGTTTGGGCACCCACACGAAGGTGTCCGCGTTGTTCGCGCACGCGTAGTGGTCGCTAATCGCGGTGTACACCGCCTCGAGCTTGTCGTACACGACGTCCTTGAATAGCGCAGGGTCGAACGCATGGCGCCCGTTGGCCAGGGGCACGGTCGGAGTCTCCACGCTGTCCTGCAGCGCAATGTACGCCTGGCGCATGTCCACAATGCAGTCGGCCAGCTTGGGGATAGGATGCGCTTTCCCATAGATGAGACGAAGGTCCGCTCGCAGCTCCCTAATCGGCCGGAAGCTCGTCAAGTACTTCCAGCGACTCTGAGAACCGTCCGCTCGTGCTATGAACATCTTCTGCGCATGCTGCTGGAGGATTTCCTTCACCGGTCGCCCAGATACATCGGTATCGATGACCTTTTGAGGCGCGCGACGAATAACGAAGTCCAAAGCCATCCACAGAGAGGACTCAAGATCGTGATAGGGATTGAAAGCGAAGCTTTTCAGCGCCAGCGAACGGGGGACGCGGAAGGATTCGACTTCGGGCTTGAACCCGTACCCGCTGGTCTGAACTTCCACCGCGATGTAGTACGAAGTGCCCTGCAAGCCATCAATGAGTGTCAAAGAGTATTAGCTCTGAGCTGACTTACGACGATTGAATCATGATAGTCGCTGGTGAGGAAGGGCTGAGAGTATTCGAGGTCGGAGACAATCGTCACCCAGTCCTTGCGCTTCGTCTTCGACATATCCTCCACGGACGGAAGCGGCCCCTTCAGGTAATACAGGAGGAAGTTACCGGGGCTGACGTCTCTATGGACATAGCCGGCAAGCTTCAAGTATCGTAAGACTGGAAAAAGGTTAGAAATCATACTGGTCATACTGGAGTATCACATAGAAGGAAACTCACTCTGCGCCACCTGACTCATCGCGTAGAAAAAGAACGCGGGGTCCGTGACCTCGAAAAGGTCTCTGCATACCTGCTTGTACACGGTGCGAACGTGCTTTTTTGCCTGAAGAGGTAGGGGCTCCGCGGGCACTAGTGGTGGAGGGGCCGCCGCAGTAGCCTTGCGCTCGGATGAGCCAGAGAGGTCCACCCTCGAAGCATCGATGGTTTTGTAGGACTGTGCATCAGCGTGAGGGGTGGGTGTTATGCCGTGGAAGACCATGGGAGGGCCGAAGCCAATGGTAGTAGAAGACGGCCCTAGGACAATACCATCCTGGATGATGTTCATGAAGTGCTTCGCAGCGCTCGCCCAGACTTTCGCTTCCTTCAGACCCTGGATAATGACACTTTGCTTGCAGGATTCTTCCTCCGCGTCCTCGTAGCCCCAGAAATCGCGCAGTACGTTGGAGTCGGCAGCGAGGCGTCTGCCATTGGCCGATTCCGCAAGATGCGTGACCTCACGGACCTCGAAGACGCGCATGGTCCGTGAGTAGATGTCGACGACGGAGGGCTCTGCGATGAGGTTCACGGTCTGATAGGTGGTAGTGGCCAGTGTCTTTGGATTGCAGACGTCGAACTGATATTGGAGAAGGCCGTCCTCGTCGACGACCCGGTGCACGGATGGGTCTATCCCGAGTTGTGTCGGAGTCGCATACGCGCTAAAGAGGATGAATTGGATAAGTTCGCCAGGGTTCTACAGGAATGTCAGAGACGCAATTTTTAAGACAGCTGCGGCTACGCACCTTGTGGATATCGAAATACTTGGAGAGTCCGGTGTGCGTTCGAGTATGGCACCAAAGCCGCATCCATGTTCCTTCGATGGTGAACGAGAAGACGGCGACGCGGGCGACGTCATTGAACAGAGCATGTGCAGCATGCCCAAAGATCTTCTCGTCGTTCTGCGCGAAAGCAATTAGTATGACTCGGAGGGCGGGCAGAGAACAAAAGCGCACCTCGTGGCGATCTCGCCGACTCCAATCCCAGGGCCCTCTAAACTCAGCCGTTATAAGAGCGTCGGCGGCAAAGACTGTCCTTCGAGATCGTCGGAGTTTGAAAGAGCCATTACGCGCACCACCGGGTCGAGCACCTTCAGGGCAAGAGGGCTCGACGCGCATGCTGACAGCGTCGACGCGAGGCGTCGACCCGTCGATTTCCAACTGCATGCTTCGCCTGGGCCAGCATATGAGCTTCGTTGTCCGAGAAGCGCGAGAGAACCTGGTAGGGAGCTCTTCCTCCGCGGCCCGAATCACGCTCTTGAAGACATCCTCAAGGCCTCGGAAGTGCTCGTCTTCGATGTTGTACCAGGTAGTTTCGCCACCGGTCCTTGTCCTTGTCAGAGGCAGGGCTGCCCACTCGGTATCCAGCAAATCTCCCGCGGCCTTCAGCGTCTGCACCAGCTTGTCCACATCCGTAGTCGATAGACGCGACCAATCTCGAGCGTACGTTGCGTAGAAGTCTTCGACAGCTGAGACGCGAGTCCTCTTCTTCGCATTGCGTACGAATTTGGCTGCTAGAGGGGGAAGGTTCTGGCTCGCCATGTCCAGTGCTATGAGATGAGAACAAGAAGTGGAAAAACTGTGGCGGAGCCGATAACGATGGTGATGGTTGTGCGCAAAGAACGCGCGTGGTGGTCACGTGGACAGATGCCAGTTGTTTGATCGCCGATCCGATGTTGCCTTCTTCCCCTTTTGGAATACAGTGGGAGCAACTTCCGGAAACAGTTTAACAACGGCAGACCTCTGCCAGAGTTAGACGTATACATTCAAAGATTCTAGTATATACCTGATAGATGCTCAACTATGCTATACACGGCATCAATAGTTAGGTAAGTCCCAACGATTGCCCTAAAGAGGGAAATTGTTCTGGAGATGACATACATTTCAAACTACGAACCTCCCTCTCTCGCCAGACCTCGTTCTACATACACCTACCCTTCAATTACTGCCCACCTGGTGAGCCGTCTGTATGGGACTGAATTCTGTCGTTTGCCCTCGAACCACCCAACCAACGTAGCGATAGCCACCGAGCCAATCCATGTTGAACAAATACATATACGATCCTCTGATGTACTAGGATACAGCGGCCATGGTAGTCAACACGTTGCAAACGAGAATACGAGCCAAGAAATAAAAGAGAGCAAACAGAGCAACACAAGGATCCCCGGTCTGCCGGTCCTTGCAATCTATGAAGCCATTATGTCCGACGTCGTGGGTATCCCTTTCCGGACGGATATTCCTTCATCAACAACCTACCCCTTCACCGTTACACCCCCTTCACCTATGGTACGCACCATACGGCATGCCCTGGTACTGCTGCGCCGCCTGAGCCTGAGCCTGCATCTGCGCCTGCGCTGCGGCAACATGCTGAGGATGCACCGGCACCTGCTGCGCCGGCACCGCGAACGGCTGGCCATACTGGTGCTGCTGCTGAGGCCGCATTTGCGGGTGCGGGTGCGGGTAGGCGAAGGCGGGCGGCGCCATCGAGCCCGCGGGCGCGAATTGGGCGGGCGCCTGGACGTTGGTGAAGTAGGGGTGGCTGAGGGCGTCGGCGGCAGTGATGCGCTCAGCGGGGTCGAACTTGAGGAGACGCTCGAGGAGGTCGATTGCTTGTGAGGGGTTAGATGCAAGACTATTGAATGCGGGAGAAAGCGCACCTTCTGGGGAAGCTTTGGGCACGAATTGTTGGAAGGGAAGCTTGGGATAGCGGGGGAAGGTCTTCAGCTGAATCTCGGGCTGCGATGAAAGTGAGCAGAAGCACTGAGCAGTCAATTGACTACGTACCGAATCTTTCTGCATCTTCTGCAGCTGCTCGTGCGACGGGGTCCCAATGATGCGCATGATGTGTAGGAGCTGGTCTTGGTTGTCTCGTCCTCGGAATAGCGGCACGCCCTGGATCATCTCTGCAAAGATGCACCCGCACGACCACACATCAATCGACGTGCTGTACGTCCTTGAGCCCAAGAGCACATCGGGCGCACGGTACCACAACGTCACGACCTGAATGAGTCAGTACATGCGCGCGCCACAAAGCCGATCAACGCACCTCGTTCGAGAACGTGTTTACCGGGACACCAAAGGCACGGGCGAGACCAAAGTCACCCAGCTTGAGCTCGCCCTTCGAGTTGATGAGCAGGTTCTGCGGCTTGAGATCGCGGTGCAGGACCTGGTTCTCGTGACAGAAGGCCGTGCCCTTGAGAAGCTGGTACATGAAGGAGCGGACGACGTCGGGACGGAGCGCGCCCCGATCGCCGTGCTGGTCCATGTGCCGCTTGAGATCGCCGTCGCAGAACTCGAAGATGAGCGTGAGCTTCGTCTCGGTGTGGATCACGTCGTAGAGGCGGACGATGTTGACGTGCTTGAGCTCCTTCATGAGGGAGATCTCGCGGATGGCGGTAGATGGTGTTCCTTCTTCTGCGTCGAGGTGTATCTCCTTGAGCGCCACGATCTCATTCGTGGTTCGAGAACGGCCCTGTGGCGGATGAGACGCTTTCGCCTGCATGTACGATGCAACGCACCTTGTATACAGTGGCGTACGTCCCCTCGCCTAGCAGACACGCTTCAGTGCTCCTGCAATCGCCTCGCCACAAAGACACTTACCCAATTTCTCGAGCTGGACGCGTGCGATGAGCGAGATCCATCAGAAAGGCGCTTAAGACGTACCTGGATATAGTTCATGCTGGCTGCTGCTGCTGATGACGATGACATGGTGGTCGTGATTCTGGTCGTATCCTCAAGTGCGCGACCTTATAAATGAGAGGAAGAAACGAGGGAAGACCCGGCGGTCAACGCGTATAAGCTCCGGCTTCGTCGATTCTGGACTGTGCGAGGCTGGTACGGCACGGACGGAAAGTAATTGTCGATAGATCGGTATTTCGTGGTACTGCGTGCAAGACCCGCAGAGTCAGATCTCAAGAGGCGGGAGATGGGGAGGAGATGGAGGTCAGGAACAAGCTGTATAGCTGACTTTCTGGTAAAGTGCCAGAACATCATCCGGGCCGGACCGCAAACAATTGCAAGCATGCATCCCCATTCGGATGGGTGATTGATGGCGAAAAACAATGGCGTCCAAATTTTTGTCCCGAACGCTCGACGCCGTCGTGCACAGCGATCAACACCCTTCACTCGTCGTTGTAGACGCCCAGTAAGGCGAGACGACCTCTCCCCATGTCCTCGACAACAAAATTGAAGAAGGCGCGCTCCAAGGCGCCCAAGTCGCACCCCAAGTCTACCGCCGCCGTCTCCCAACCCCCTGCAGACGATGCGTTCCTGTCGAGCGCGATGTCGGCCTTCTCACCGGGCGGCAACTTGTTTGCGCTGGTGACCCCCGTCGTGGATAAGCACCGGCTGCGCGTATACGACGCGCTCACGAACAAGGCGACTGCCGAGTACCTCGTCCCCTCCGTGCGCGTCTCCTCCTTAGCCTGGGCGAAGCTCAACACCTCGGACGACACTTTAGCAGCGCCGGCAGATGCCCCCCCAAACAAGAAGAAGCGCAGAAAGAGCACCAACACCCCTGCCGAGGCGCCCACGAATCCAGCGATCGACGTCGTTGCGCTCGGTCTAGCGGATGGCTCGGTCTCCCTCTTCTCCCCTTCACACGGTCGCATCGTGCGCACCCTATCCAGCCCAACATCTACATCCCCTGTACTTGCCATCTCCCCTGCCGCTGATGGTAGCCTTTGGACGTCTGGCGAGGACGGCGAGATCCACATATGGAACCCCCACAAAAACCAGATCATCGGAAACTGGAAGGGCGATCGCGTTCCCCTCACTGCCTTATGTGCCCGCCCAGGTACTTCCAACGCTGAGGTGCTCGCCGCAAGCCATACTATACGCGCCCTATCATCTACGCCCGATGACGAGCCTCAAAAGCCTGCCCAAACCGCAACATTCACCGGTCACGCTACACCGATCCAGATCTTGCGTTGGGACGCATCCCAGGAGCCACCGACGCGGTTTGTGTCCGTAGCCGAGCGCGATCGCGTCGTCTCGATGTGGGAATTGCCCAGCGGCGGTACCGAGGGCAAGATGGTGGCCTCAATACCTCTCGACGCGGACGCACGCAGCGCTGCACTGTCCTCATCACGACATATGCTGGCCGTCGACACGGCGGGCAGAATATATGTCTACCTCCTGCCCGAGCAGTTTGCCGGCGCCTCCGCACCTACCCTCTCGCCTCGTACACGGATAACACCGCCCGTGAAGTCGGCGGCCACTGCGTCGGTACAGGTGCTGGAGGCTTGCTTCGGGCCGCAACCTGGTCAGATATGTGTTGCACGCCTCGTAGGCGGTGTGCGGCCCGTATTGTCGACTATAGTGCGTTTGGTCTTCCGTCCAGTCTGCACTGAAGCCGAATGTTCATCTTAGAAATACCTGGATGATTCGTCAGACTTCATCTCGGACACCGTCATGGAGGATGTGGACCCGGAGCTCGTTGCATCTACCACCTCAGTAAGTCTATCTACAACGTCGTCACTGCTCTCAGGCTGACGTGGCTATCACAGGCTACCGGTACGCAAAAGCGATACGGCGAGTCAGCCTTCGTTGCCGTGCGCTCCGGCCTCGACCTCGGTCAAGACGAGGACGCCGAGGACGCCCCGGAAGGCGACCTTAATGTCGACCTCGCCGAAGCCAGCTTGGGCGAGCGCCTCGCCGTCCCGCCCCCCGAGTCCGAATCCGACTCCGACACCCCCAAGCACGCCGGCGCCTCGAAGAAGAAGCGCGACGACATCGGCATCGTCCCCGCGGCCTCGCTCACACGCACACTCGTGCAGGCGCTGCACTCGGCGGACGCGCGGTTGCTGGAGACGTGTTTGGCGCACTCCGACGCGGGTCTCATCCGCAACAGTGTGAGGCGGCTGCCGCCCCAGCTGGCGGTGCCGCTGATCAATGCGTGTGTTGAGCGTTTGGGTCGCGGTGGTAGGGCAGGCAACGCGAAGGGTGGCGGGGGTGGCGCGAGCGCACAGCGCGGGACGGCGCTGGTGACGTGGATACGGACTGTGCTGGCGGTGCACGGGGCACATCTTATGACGGTGAGCATCTGCGCACCGTATACCCAATACCTTGACTGACTTGACTTTCAGATCCCCGACCTCGTCGCGAGGCTTGCTGGCCTGCACAGCACGCTCACGCAGCGCTTAGCCCTGCACGAGAGCTTGCTCGCCCTCGGCGGCCGTCTCGACCTCGTCCTCTCACAGATCGAGATGCGCAGCGCACCCGCACCCGCACCTGTCGCCCCGCGCGGTAAGAAGACGAAGACGGCGAGCAAGAAGGCCGAAGTCGCGCGTTACGTCGAGGGTGAAAGCGAGGAGGAAGACGCTCGCATGGACGTCGAGGTCGAGGTCGGCGACGAAGAGGATGGCGACATTGAGGAGGTTGCTCTCGGCGGGGACAGTGACGAGGACGATGATGACGAGGAGAGCGCAGAGGATAGTGAGGACGAGGAAGACGAAGAGGACGAGGATGAGGACGATGATTCAGACGAGGGACCGGCGCTGAATGGGTTCATCGATGACGAGGCAGAAGAGTATAGCGAAGAGGACGAGGAGAGCGAGTGAGCATGCTGCACTCCTCCGGCCACCATGGCTAATTCACAGGTTTCGTGTACACATTATCGAGTAATATACAGCCCATGACGGTTTGATGCTCCATATCATATTGTTTCGATGGCATTGTGGCCTTGTGTGGCAGGCTGACAGCCCAAGGAATCCTGGACTTCAAACCGGGAGGCTGCCAAATGGTGACCGGCAACGCCCCCGCCAAAATGTCCAGATCACCGTTACGTTCCCACGCTTCTTCCTCCCTTCGACGTTGGCGAAAATCCGGCTTTAGCCTGGGGGAGGGTTATGAATCTGATTAGTTGAGAATCACTGTAGAATGGGCCTACATTTGTAATAAACAGAACAGAATTTTGATTGCGTCCGTGCTCGGGCAAAGGCGACGGTGGCAAGCTGGACTGCATCAAAGAGTCCCATCCTACGGACTCCGGGGGCTAATGACCAACAATATGCTCTGTTTATTACAATTCATTGTACAAGCCGAGCGCTTTCCACGCATTTCCAGAGGGTGCTAGATCCCTGCACTGCTTACAGTATCCAGACCGTCCGACCGCGCCACAAACAGATGTAAACAACACATTTGCGCACCTCCCAGCGCTTCGCACTGTCTGATTGGCACGCCGGACACCTCGGGAAAAATGCCGACTAGCTATGTCTTGCCAGAAAGTCCAGATGCGCCGCATATTCGTTACTTTGCTGGCAAGAAGCGCCGCCGGAAGGATCGACAGTCCCAAACGGCGGCAGCACGAGCGGCGGCAGCGGCAGCGCACTGCTCGCACCAAGCAGATATACCTGAAGACGAGCCGGATGCATATAGCTCGCCGTCAGATGCTGATGAAGCGAGCCCAAAGCTAGCTGAAGCGCTCGAAGCCAAAGTCGAATATCAGAAAAAATATTACAATTCTCAGCGCACGCTCAAGCGCAGTCGTACAAAGGTCAATGGCTTGGAGAGCACGCTAGACGAGACGAAGCAGAAACTTTCCGCAGTCACCCGGGAGAAGGAGGTGGAGAT
>JAMQCK010000563.1:0-19935 GCA_024196135.1 Pleurotus ostreatus/Saccharomyces cerevisiae fusant | reverse complement strand
CGCTTCCAGGACGTGACCTTGCGCGCCACCGGGGACTCCAAGACCTGCCGCTGGAACGCGTCGAAGTCGAGCTTGAGCGGGGGCAGCTCCTCGGAGAGGAACTCCTCGTCGTCGGTCTCTTCGTAGAAGGACATTGGGGGATGGGCTGTGATGATGATCGGAAGGTTTGTGGTTGAGAGTAGGTGTGATCTGAAGGGTGAGGCTGCCGCGGGGTCATCGTTGTCAGAGGCATGCGGATGCAGATTGCGCACCGCGATCGGGCGTGCCGGCAGGAACGGGCATGCGTCATTGTTCATTATGGCCTCCCGGCCATTGGTACGGTCCTATCCGCCTAGCTTGCGCTCCGGAGCACCTGAGATCTGTCGGGAACGTGATGGAAGAGGCGTTTGCCGTCCGTGGGCCGATGTGCGCCGGCGTCGGGAACAACATACACACAAATGGCACTGATCAAAGGGCGAGTTTGTTGTGCATGTGCCAGGACCTGACGACGACACAAAGAACAAACAGACGCGGGAAGGAGGTGTGTTGGCGAAGGCAAAGCCGACGTCTGGCAAATATATTACTCGACGACAACGTAGGAACCTACTACTTCGCAGCAGGAGTCTCGGTTCCCTCGATCGCCGCCAATGCCTCCTTGTGTGCGGCCTCAATCTCTGCGCGTACTTGCTCGTCGGCCGCAGCAAGCAAAGCGGCTCGGTTCGCGTCGTCTTCTGCTCCAGTGAAAGCGGGCCGTGGCAGAGTACGAGTGAGAACAGCCTTCTTAAACTGAGGTTCAGGCTCGCCCAACAGTCGTGCTTTCCATCTTTGGGGCTGCGGGGAAGAAGATGAGGAGCAAGCTCAGCCGAAGTGAGAGGCGACGCACCTCAGAGAAGACGTGCTCCGTATCACCCCAGTTATAGAAGAACATACTGTAAAAGGCGATACCTGGTAGAAGAAAGACAGTCAGAACAGTGTACATGGTCAGATCACTGCACACGCACCAGGTATAGCCGCGAACATCGACAGCCTCGTAAACCTGTAGAACCATGGCGGGCGGAAGTCCCGCGTCTCCCCCTCCGTCTTCGCATTTGGTGATGAAAGACCAGACTCTTCAAGCGATATCACGGGCTTGCCATCAGGGTGAGCGCTGCCTCCAGGTGTTGAAGGTGGTTTAGCGGATGCAGACGGGCAGGACGTCGAGAACGAGTGCCCTCGGATTTTCCTGGCTCTACTGGTTCCTGCACATGTTGTTGAGCGCGGCGCTTCTCGAAGGCGTGCTTGTTGTTGATGGCGGCAGGTCGCAATGCCTCTGTACTGAGAGTGGGACGCCGATGCGACTCTGGCGCATAGCCGAGTGGACGCAGACATGGGGACGAGAGCGGGTCCAAGAAAATGTGGCGTTGCATTTGCCATCAAATGATGAACCGTGACGCATGTGTGACACGACCACTCGGTTTGCAGAGGCACTATCGACCTCTTATACAGTACGTTCGAGGTATGACCATGGTTCACTATGAATACAGTCGCGACACAAAGAATGCATTATATAGTCATTTTCAGGTCCCGTCGCCCACCCTCAGCAAATCAACCTGCCACAGCACTCTCGATTGATCTATCCAACGTTATAGGCCTATACGTTGCCAATATGATGAGCCCATGGGACCCTTCCTTCCGATGACTATGTCTTTCGTCAGCGAGTCCTCGTCTTTCACACGCGCCAGCTTGCGAGGACTAGCGATAGTGTCGATGGCTTGCTGTTGCTCGTCACTGAGGCCCAGAGGGTTGGAATATACACGGTCGGCGTAAAATCGTATAACTTGCAAGTTAGGCAGGAGGGTGTGCATATATTTTCTGTAGTCTTGACGCATGAGAATGTCGAGCGCGTAGACCAGAGAACAGACGCCCGGGTCAACAGCGAGGTCACGACTAAGGACTTTGGAACCCGCAGCATAGGAGGGACGGTAGCAGCGCCAAGCAGTCCACGAGACCATCTCTTTCGCAACAGGAAGCTTCAAAAGGTGGCGCGCTTGAATTCTCGAGCAACACGAAGACCGCTGAACCATGTCCATGAACATCGGAAGGCAGGAAGTGGTACCTGTAGACCCTCCGGTTTCCAGCTGAATTACTAAAACGCGGACGAGATTGGGAGCAATTATGTAGTTGCACAGGTCTTATCTTCTGAGAGAGATCACGTTATGTTGTAGAGGTGAGGTGAGTGGTGGTGAAAAGCAAAGGAAATGCCACCCTCCGCGCGGAAGCGTGACTACAGTTAGGTGTCATGTGATGTGACGTCTGCGCGCCTTGACGTGAACCATCATCTCGGGATCTCGTGTTTGCAGCGCGACTGGACAGACCTCTGCAATTGCCGCTCTGTACACCCCGGTTGATGAATATCTTACGTCCTTTCAAGACGACAAAAGGATCAGGCGCTCGTTCTCTCTTCAATTCATCAAGAATGTCACTTCCTCGGGACATACAAGAGTTCCTGGACGAGTATCGCGGTCAAACCGATGACAAGTCCCTCAACGCAAACCTAGAATTTTACTCCAACACCAGAAGATGCAGACCGGACAACCTGCTCATCGATGAAATGCATGAAAAGTAGGCGAGCTCGGTGGCTGAACACCTATGTATTCCGCTGACAACGTCGCAGGTGGTTCGGAGACTACGATAAACTGGAACACAAGCACGGCTTTATTCAATGGCTGTGAGAAATTTGCTTTCGCTCCTTTTTCATCTGAGGGAGACAAGGCCAACAGTTTCCCGATCCGCGAGTACGGCGTCAACTACGAGGCGCAGCCTCTACAACCTCATGAAATCGAGGCTATGAAAGCGGACCCGGCCACAGCGGCGCGCCTCATCAAGTCATATAACATGATGCTGGACTTCTACGGCATGCGACTCATATCCGAAGAGACGGGGCTTTTGGATCGCGTGCCACCCCCGCGCAACTTTGAGGCGCGGTACCGAAACCTCGTCCGTGAGTGCCGTCCATTTTCCTACGACTGCGCCCAAACCTCACCCTTGGACTCAGGACATTCCCACAACAACCTGCGCATATCCCGGATGCTGAAGTGTCTATCTGAGCTCGGCCTCGAGCGACTGAACGCGGGCTTCTTGCTCCACGTCCTCAGCGAGCAGAGCGAAGAGGACGAGCTCAACACGCCCATGCTTCAAAGTAGTATGGATAGATGGTGGGCGAATTGCATTCGGTGCGTCGTGATGATTGGACCAGCGGGATTGCAACCTAACCCCCGTTTTAGCAACTCCGCCGAGCGTCAATGGATAACAGAGCAAATTCGCAAAGGGAGGTCAGGAAAGGGCTCGTTCACGCGAGACATGTACAAGGAGGCTCTGGAAAGGAGAAAGGCGACGGGATCGTTCAGCTAGGTAACTAACTGCCAGCCTCCAGGGCTTAACCAATTGACAATGGTCACTCGATTATTTCCTGGCTACGACGCTATTCCCGAGTGTTGCCAAAGCTGGCCAGGTCAATTGTCGCGCTTTCAGCTGAGAACCTAATCTTTGAGGGTTCGCATAATTGTCGAAGTCAGCGAACCTGTGGGTCCAGCGCACGTGGGCTGTGGCAAATGATCGGCCCGGGCTCGACACGAACTTGTCCTGGACCAACTCGCCAAGCGCGCGCAGCGCCGGTCCTGTTCTGCAGAGAAGAGTAAGACCTCGCAACCGAAGTCGACGTATGTAATCATCGTGGTCGCTTTGAACCATAACTGACCTTGTGAAAGCCATATCGTCCCATGGCTCAGGATGACGAGCTCGAAGCTGTTCTGCAAATAGCGGCAACGCGAGGCAGCCATGAGCTCATACGCTCCGGCCATATACCCGACGTTCATGGTCGAGCAGAGATAACCAACGACATACACACTATCGACCGCGTCCGGGGGCGTATTGAGGCACAGATAACCGCCCTTCGCCTCCAGCTCTCTCGCCTCGAAAGCCAAAAGGCCGTGAGCAACGCGATGCTCTCGCCCATCCGCGTACTGCTGCCCGAGATACTGTCCCTCATCTTCGAATTCGCCCTCCCAGATGACTGGTGGACGTGCTCCGCTGGACGAAGGTCGCTGAACTTCGCCGAGGTCTGCACGACTTGGCGTGCTATCGCTCTCAGCACACCACCGCTGTGGAATCATATCACCATCGACCACCAGTTCCCGGTCTCGAGATGGCTCCCCACGGTCCAGCGGCACTTGGCACGGTCTGGGCAGGTGCCCCTGCACCTAAAGCTATTATTCAACACCAACTTACCGTCGGTCAAGTGGCTATCGCCCGTACAGGAGTACCTATATCCTCAGTCCTATCGCTGGAAGGCACTGACCATCGACGACCTACTGAAGAAGTTCGAGAATCTGGAGCCTTTCTGGCCCCAACATTTACCGCTGCTCACGCACCTGCACCTCATGAACAAGTCGCGCAGTCCGCCCCCCTTCGATCTCTTCAAAGATGCGCCTATCACATCCCTCAAAATTACCCAGCTACATACACCGGAGTGTATTCCTGCTCTTCCCGCGTCCTGGAACATCACCGCTCTTACCATTGGTTGCCCGCTTCTCGAGGCCGAACCCGATTTCGAACGTTTTATGGGCTTGTTCGCCGAATGCAGCTCGACGGTGGAGCACCTCGATCTTGCCTGCACCTATATTTCGAGGACTCCCTTGTCATTCTCCGGCGGGCTTCCCTTCCCCGCGCTCAAGACGTTGAAGATGACCTACCACGCATCTCGCCTCTGCGTCTACATCATCGCGCCCAAGCTCACCACGGTCACGCTCCGCGGCCGTGCAATCTCCGCCCAAGGGCGCGACGCGTTCGATATGAACGCCTTCTACAACATGCTGCTGCACCCACCCTCGCGCGCCTCCCTCACCTCCGTCACTCTCTCCAATTTCGCGGGCGCGATGGACCCGCTGATCAACTGCCTGGACGTGATGCCGGTGGTGTCGTATCTGGAGATCGAGAATGCCGGGCGCGAAATTCCGCGGGGGAATATCCTCCTTCGCCCGCTGCTGGGGGCCTTGATTCGCGGGAAGGGCGGGGACACTCAGTCCATGGAGCGCCTGCCAAGGCTAACGACCTTGGTCATGAAGTTCAACGGGCATGGGTGCGCAGGCGTGGACTTGCTGCGGATGATTGTTTCCTCGCGAGCGACGACCGATACTTACGAGGGGAAGGAGCTATTGGGGTTGGAGCGTTTTGAGACGGACCTTGTTCAGGATTGGGCACGGCCCCTAGCACCCGACCTCAAGCAGCTGATAGTATAGCATGGGAGTTACGGTATGATAGTACAAATCGAAATTTACAACGGTCGATAAAGCAGCGATAGTCCAAGAATGTATATACCCCTGCGCGATGCCAGTGGCAACCGTTAGACTGCGAGCCAACGCGAAGAGGATCCCACTTACGATGAGACTGTCATACATCGAGCGTGTCGAACTGTTCGTTTGCGTCCTCCTCACTTTCAGCGGGGGCGAAAGGGTAGCCGAGCGCCTCGTCGAAGTTGGTGGAGACCTTTTTAAGAAGAGACCAGCGTGGAACTGTACCGTCCATCCAAGGCTTCACGGTCATCCTCGAGCTCCACATGATCGAAATCATCGCCCAAAGATGATCGTCGTACTGCAGCTCGTCCGCGTCGACGAAATCGAGTTGGAGATCGGAGAGTACGGGGAGGAATTGCATGGACTCCGGATCCACGCGAGTGAGGACCGTCATGACCTCTACATTGATATCGCGGGGCGGCTCGAACTGGTCTCCGTTGTCAGGGTAGGGGGCGTTCTCCAGGCGGAGTGACTCCAGGGATGGGAGGGCCCTGAAGACCTCCCTAAATGCGAGAGGATCTGCGACCGCCATCTTGCACAGCTGCAAGGAGCGCATCGACTTGCAGCCGCCGGACTGTGCGACCATGCGTGCCAGCGCGGTGTGTTCGTCGACGCCTGAGGCCCGGAGGCCTTCGTCGAATCTCGCGTTGCCGACGAGCTTCACGTTCTGCAATTTGGGAGCCGAGATGAGTCGGCATAGATGGATAGCAGCGTTCTCTAGATGGAGGTCCTGGAGGAACGGGAACGTGACGTTGTCATCGTCGGACAAGTACCACAGCCCCCATCCGGATCCCGACAGGCGCAGAGAGCGCAGGGTCGGCGCAGACCGAAGGACGGCTTGTACACACGTGTCGACGTTCAGGACAAATCCATGAACTGAGTCGAAGACGATGGAGAGCGTTTCGAGGGCCCAAGACGAAGGGAAAACCATCGTGCGATTCAGAGGCGAGTGAAGGTCAAGCTCGAGATTCTTGACGTTGGGAGCGTCCTGGAAGTACTCCATATGCGCCACGCATGGGTTTAGACCATTGTCCAGACCGAGGGCTAGAGTACGAAGACGCGGGAGTGGAAGTGGCGGCTTTAGTGGCGACGAGAGTACAGCGGCGGGGAGAAACTTCAAAGACGCTGTCTCCCAGAAACGCGACCGCGCGCAAGCGGCATCCCATACCGCAGTGTTCCAAGCTGGCGGCAGCTTCCTGGACCTGAGGCCGTTGTTGATGAGGAAAGTTCGTTGCGCGTGCGTATCCTCGAAGAGGTTTATGTCCAGATGCAGGCTCTCGCCTGCTCTTTCTATCTCCGCCAGCGCCTCCGTCTCCCAGTCGACACTGCGACGCATGGTGTCTCGGGAATAGAGGCAAATGGGTTTCCAGAGATCCGCCGTCCGATGCGCGAGCGCGCGCCAGTAGCGGCAAACGTCGACGATGTTGAGGCGACGAATTCCAAGCGGCATATCGCTCCAGTCGTCTGGGACTGCTGCGATGAAGATTTCGGAGAGGATCTCTGCTGGAATGCGTCGGATAGGGGCAAGCAAAGCCCGTTTCTGGAATATTTCCTTCTGAATCAGGGCTTGACCTTCCCGCAGCATCGCTATCTCCTTCTCGTATTCGTCGTCCTTGTGTGCAAGAAAATGCAGCCTTTCTTCGACGAGCTTCGTCTCCTCGGCGTTGGGAGTGTACTTGTTAGACCACATGATTTCGTTCATTCGATGTTTGTCGGCCATAAGCCGTTTGCGAGTTGATGGATCTGCTTCTTGGGTTGTGAGAGACATGATGGCTGTCTCTGGGGGCATCAGGAAATGGAGCAGAGACTGGACGGCGAGGCTCGTACCTCCCCACGCTCTGTATTTCCCCAAGTCCCTTCTGTTGTCCTGTTTTTGGCAGGTGAGGGTCTGAATCAAGGTACAATGATCGCCGATCAACGGGGTTCAAGACGCCGAGCACAACGCCACAAAGTAACGCGTCCCTCTTCCGCTACCACCATCTTGTCTTCATCATGGGCTTCACCTTTCCCTCAAGCCAATCCGACAGAACTCGCGCCGTCAAGGAGCTCATGAGTCAGAAGGAGGCTACAGAGACTCTGATCGAAGAACAAGCGTCGATCCTGAAGTCTAATAACGCGACTATGCGTAGCCCCCTCGTCGACGCGGATGGCTTCCCGCGAGACGACATGGACATATATGCCGTCCGCGGCGCGCGCGTTCGCATAATCGAACTCCGCAATGATTTGGATGACCTGATGAACAAGATTGGCAAGGCGCTGGAGGGCGTATACGATCCTGCCCTCATCGCGCCGAAGCCGTCAGAAGATGATCTACGAACATTTGCGAAGGTCAACGCTGTCGCTTCAGGTAGTCCTGCAGCGGACGCAGTGAGTGCAGTACGATTGCCGCCTACTAGCGATTGCTTACCGTCGTCAAAGGGTTTACAAAAGGATGACCTGATCGTCAAGTTCGGGCACCTTACGCACAAGTCCCTGACAGGGGGCTCACTGCAGCCAATTGCCGAGCTGGTTAACGCGAATGAGAATGTGCGTAACCTTGTCTCCCCCTCGAATCGGTGGCTGACCGTGATCACAGCGTCATGTGGTTATCAAGCTTCTGCGATCTGGCGAGACAATCTTCGCGAACCTATACCCTCGTCAGGGCTGGGGCGGGAGGGGCATGCTTGGGTGCGTCGAAATGCCTCATAGGTTCTGCGATAACTGCTCACGCACCTTGCAGATGTCACATCGTGCCAGCGTAGTCAAAGTCACGGAGAAGTACAAGACACTGTACTATTAGTGTAACAATATGCCAATGGAATCTCGCTTTCGCATCCCTCCTTTTCGCGAGAAATTCTCGTTCTGGAAGTCAGGCTATAGCTTCGGCGTTCCAGCAGCACCAAAGACCAACACTCGATCATATGTCATCCTCCGCTGCGCGTCAACCCTGGCATCCTTGACTTCTTCAAGGTATGCGTTGAGGCCGCTCTCTCGCACCCAGCGAGAGATGACTTCCGTATCGAGATCAGCCTCGGGCTGGTTAGTGCTCACGGACCAGCAAGCGTGCTCAACCAGGAAGAGCGCCGACAGCGTACAACCCATAAGCATCAGTGCAGGTCGAGGTACGAGAGGCGTTGTTGTTTGGGCAGCGAAGCAATCGCTAAGCTCGCCGATGCAGGCATTCAACACCTGGGTTTCGCTGGCAATCTTCTCTTTCACTGACGGCGGCACGGCTTGAAGCACTGAATGCGCCCACTGCACGTACATTAGTACGCAAGCAATGGACCACCTTGGGGTCACTTACACTTCTGAACACCCCGATAGCCTCTCCCTTCATTGCGCGCGCAAGGTCAAGCGACAGTACAGTGGTGGTGCCCTCCCAGATCCTGGTCAAGGAGGTCAGTCCGCGTCGCCAACGCTGCATGTCTTCACTCACCTCTCCACCATAGCATCTCTCAACAACCTCGGGATATCGTTCTCCTCCATATACCCATTCCCTCCCAGCGCCGACATCGCGTCCGCAATCGCCGGCACCGCCTTCTCCGTCGCGAACGCCTTGACCGTGGGCGTCATGATGCGCAGCAGATGCCGCTCCTCCGCGCTCGCCGTCCCGCACTCGCTCTTGCCCAGCAGGTGCACGACGCCGAAGGAGAAGTGCGTCAGCGCGCGGTAGGTGAGGTGCAGGCTGGCGAGCTGCGCGACGTGGAGGGGCGTGTCCTGCAGGAGCTGGGTGCCGCCGCGGATCTTGCGCACTTTGGCGTAGGAGGTGGCGATGGAGAGGCTCCGACGAAGGGCGCTGACGGAGTGGACGGCCGACCAGACGCGGCTGGGGTTTTGTTAAGCGGGCATGTTAAGGAGCGAAGGAGGACAAGCGTACGTGATGTTCAATACCGGCGTGATGAGCTTGACGCCCTGGTTTTCAGGTCCTACGCGATAGCCCTCCGTTCCCTCGAGGGATAGTTCTGCCGTCGGCAGCGCCTTCGTCCCGAACTTATTCTTCAGACGGTGGACGAAGATGTTGTTGCTGATGGGCGATGCAGCTGGATTTCCGAGCAAAAGCTTGCGAAGTGGGACTAGGAAGAGGGAGAGTCCCCGGGAGCCGCTGCTCGGAGGGCCGCTTCGCCCGAGGGCGAGAGCGACGTCGCTGTCGGTGGCGCTTGAAAACCATTTGAAACCGTCGAGGGTGTATGCTGGGCCATATTCGTGATCGCGGCCTGCAGAGGTTGCCAAGGTCTCCGTTTGAGAGACGTCGGAGCCGCCGGGACGCTGGCTCAAGGTGAGTGTTCGTATGCCAAATTGCAGGAAGCCAAGCTGACCTCTGTCATCCATTGACCTGCAGTAAACGCTTGCTCTGGATCGCGGCTGCAGCGAAGTCAATAAAGCTTCGAGACATAGCAGGATTCCTACCTGATCAATCGAGGGAAAATATCCCTCTTCATCGCCGGTGTACCCATGAGCTCAATGACTCTTGCGCACCCATCCGTCATGCTGATGGGGCAGAAGATCTGCAAGTCATTTGTGAGTCTATGTAGGGCTCGCGGCTACGCATTGCTAAAGGCTCACCGTATGCATGTCGCCAGTCATCATGAGCACACGGGCAAAGCCGTCGACGCGACTGAACGCGCCATGTTTGCGCTCGTAGAATAGAGCAGGCAAGCCCTCTTTCTGCGCGATGGCCTTCAGCTTGCGCCAGCCCTCGCTCGTTTGGAGGCGGTCGACCCTTCGTCCCCATTGGTCGTATTGGACGAGCGTGGGGTCGCTGACTTCTCCTCGGCGGTGGATGTCACGAATCACTGGAGGTTGGGTCAGTGATACGAAGACACGTAGCAGTTAAGTATATATACCTGTGTTGATGTCGTCGCCCAGGCGTACGAGGTCAGGTTCCAGCTCGCGGAATACTCTGTCATCCTTAGGATTCCTCGTACTCATCTGATGTCCCAAGGAAGGACTTACTCCTCTGGAAGTATCCGCTTCAGCAAAGATTGCAACACTGGGTCCGTCGTATACGAGTTTCCCTCTTCATAAGGGGGAATCTGAAATCCTTGTTCGACGCGCATGGTGGGAGGCAGGAACGTAGACGTCTCTTCTCAACCCTGGTCTCCTGTGGCTGTATATATGCTGCAACATGCCAACTTCTTGTTCTCATGACCAGGTCCGGTTTCTTGTGAGTCCGGGGCACCGATAGCTCGTGCTCGGGGGATGCCCGATTCTGTCTTCGGCATCTGCCGGGTGTATAGACACGTGCCGGATGCTTCCGTACGTCGTCTCTTGCGCTCACGGCGACTTAGGGATCGCTGAACATGGCGGCTTGCTTACGCTTTACCCGCAGGGTACTAAATCTGTCTTCATTTTTCATCCAAAACTTACTGATCATCTACAGGTCTGGAAGTCCTTCATAGACAACAAGGGTATGGAGACGCCCAAGCATTCGTGTGGCTGCGATAGCTGAATTCGCCAGGCCATGACGCGCAATGCTTTCCCAACGTGAGCTCAAAGAAACCTAGCATAAGATGCTCTGGTGAGCTTTTTTGTAGCTCAGCATCGTCAGCGCGAAGCCGGGCGAGGTCGTTACTTCGCTTAAAATCGAGCGATATAATCGTGAGTGATGTTCACAACATATCCATCAAGTCGGTTGACTCCGTCCAAAATATACAGTCAACCGTGTCGGGGTAAGTGACCCTCTCCTCGAATATGTTGTCCTCTGAAATGACCACTAACCCTCCCTTAGACCGGTAAGCTTTTCCCCATTCATATTCGTGCATAAATTAACGTCTCAAACTTTGTAGTCCATGGTGGCCTGATCATGTCGCTGACTGACACCCTTGGCTCCCTGGCTGTGGCGACGAAGGGCCATTGGATGACTGGCGTCTCGACCGACATCGGTACCTCGTTTGTGCGACCCGGCGGGAAAATCGGTGACCACCTACATGCGAGGGCCGTCTTGACAGGCTTGGGTAGGCCTGACTTGCGGAGAGGTGTGTTAGCAGCTCATGGGTCGACCTCTAGGCAAATCTCTAGCCTACACGCGCGTCGACTTCACGAACGCCAAGGGCGAACTCGTCGCATACGGCCGTAAGTGATGACTCGTCCATGTGTTCACGCCTAACAAACACTGCCCCTACCTTTAGACCATACGAAGTACGTTGGAAAGTCCGGACATCACGATGTGAGCATCCCAACCCGCGCTCCCATCGCTCTGACGCAGGACTGATGATTCCACAGAAGAACGTTACGTTCACAGAGGACGGGGAAACCGTCGTACACGGAGAAGACCTAGACGTCGATTAGTAGATGTACAGTGGTATGGTCTGATTAGACATCTTTTGCTCTCTTCATATGCCCGAGGAAGGTGCATACAATGCAATTGTAAGGCTCACAGCCAGGCAGGCCGGACCACGCGCGAAAGCACGTGTGTCCCACGGGCTTCAGCAATCGTTCTAATCTTATCCCACCGATCCTGACTTCTACCACCACCAGCGAGTGCTTGTAGAATCCTCCCGTGCGAGCCAGTGTCAGAGTAAGCAAGCAGCGCTATCCCTCTCCGTAATGTTGACCGACATTCGTTGGCAGCTCTTCCCGGCCCTGTGATACATCACTTGGATAATCGCGGGAATCGTCACAGATCTGCGCCCTCCGTCTGTTGTGCTCCGCGTCACCAATCTTATCGAAGCATCAACGCAATGGAGCCTGTCACAATCATTGAGGAGGCTGCTAAGCTCGCCAATGTACAACTCCACCGCGAAGGCTACGTCCCCGATGCCCATATTGCCAGTCTGATCGCCGCGCACTCGTTTCGCCTAGACGAGATCGAGGAGAGCCTCTGCTCCCAACTGTCGAAGTTACAGGCGCAGATTGACGCTGTCCGCCTGCAGGCAGCCGTCAATCGGTCTGTCCTTGCGCCCATCCGACGCCTCCCCCAAGAGCTACTGGCCGATATATTCCTGCGCGTTGCCGCTGATACGTGGACCCAGAGTCAGTCCGGACGCATGCGCCTGCAGGTATCCGAGGTCTGCCACACGTGGCGCTTGACCGCGCTCGCTACGCCTGCGCTATGGGCCAACATCCATTTCCAGCCTCAAAACGAGGTCAATCCCTCGCTTTGGGCTGAAGCAATCCAGCGCTGGTTCCAAAGGTCTCAGAATATGCCAATGCGGCTGTTCATGGACATCGACCGCTACTATACGCCTTTCACAGAGGCGCCGGAAGCGTGGGACATCTATGAGTCTATCGCGACTCGGTCATCCCAGCTGCGCTCGTTGAGCCTTTGCTACTTGCCCGTCCTATCGTACCGCGAGTTCGAAGGCAAGCACTGGCCTATTCTCCGCGAGCTGCGTCTGGATTTCGGCGATATCTGGAGTCGGGAGTTCCTCGGCACATACACCATTCCCCTCCATGCATTCGAGCACGCGCCACAACTCCAAAAATTGCGCCTGCAATACCTGAAGTTTCCCGAAACACTGGTCGTCCCATCCTCATGGACAATCACTCACCTCAGCATCGTTTGCGGTGACCGAGAAAAAGAGTATCAACCTGACCTCGCACCCTGCTTGCAAGCGATTTTATCTTGCGCCCCTCACCTCCTAGATTGCCGAATTGCGACAGGCTGTCTTGACCGCTTACCCATCGAGGAAGACGATACCTTACAAAGGACGATCTTCCCCGTTCTCAAGCGACTCGGCCTCTTTCAGGATGCGCTCGACTTGATGTTTTACATGACGACGCCTGCGATCGAGAGTATCGTCCTTACTGCGTACGATATATCCTTTGACGATGAGAGCATACTTCGATTCGTTGATCTACTGCAGCGCTCGAGCGTCTGCTCGCGCTTGCGATCACTTAGTATGCGTTCCTTCTCTGATACGTCGGTCCATCTCGTACGCTGCTTGGAGCTGCTACCATCTCTCACGACACTCACCTTGTGCAACAAACCAGAGCCAGGCGTGCGCCAGACCGGTCCGCTCGTCTCTGGAGAGTTACTCAAGGGCTTGACTCGCGACGAGACCCGTCCGGAAACTCTGCACCTCCTCCCGCGTCTATCCCATCTTACCCTCGTCACTCGCAGTTCAGAGCGACACCCCCGCGATGGAATCCTGGATCGCGAGATCTGGAGACTCGCGCAGTCGCGGCAGAAGCGAGGCATGTTCGTCGATGGCCATGAACTGGCTGTGGTGGAGCTCCACACAGACTATCCCGGGCGTTGGCCTCCAGAGGAGTACACGCCAGGCGACGGCGACATTACGATCTACCAAGATGCAGTACCACCCAGCTTGGACAACACCGACGTCGATTCCCTCTTCGACGAGGAGGCGGAGTAGAATTCCCCTCTGGACAGAGTATGCGGAGATACATACAAGCAGTGGTATCACTCGCCCTCATACATTCTCATTCTTGCGCCTGCATGCATAATTTATGGTATCTGAATCCTGTCCACGCCCTCCTTCACCTTCCCGAACAAGCTCATGACGCCCTCCCGGATCCCCTCCGCCTGCACGCCCACATGCTCGCCGCTCGTGCGGTATACACCCGTCCCAGCGGGACCGCCCAGGCTCACGTTCACGCCGCCGAGGTTCAAGTTCAACACGGGCGCGTTCGACGCGGACTCGGGCGGAGGCTCGTAGACGGACGCCGGGAAGTTTTGCGCCGCAGCGCGTACCATTTCCAGGTAGCTCGACGAGTTGTGAACGCAGGAGCCGCCAAGGAGGAAGCGCGTTCCTGTTGCAGCGGTGACGTTCCCATCGGAGGCAGAGACGGGGTCCTGGTTGAAGAGGGTCACGGTGCGGGCTTCTTCGTAGGTGGTGCCGCCGATCATGAAGATGATCACGTCTTGTGGTCTGCAGGGCAGGTGTAAGATGCTGGCAGGGACGGCTAGGAAGCGTACGAACCTTTGCAATCCCGCGTTTGGCCCCGGGCTTTCGATGAAGGGGTAACTGGTATCTCGTAACCGTCCGCGAAGCAGGTTCTCCATCGTGGTGGATAGGTGTGGTCGATGTTGCGTGTAAACATTCTCAACACCCTTGAAGCCACGTCAGTACGCCTAGTAACATCCGTTCAGGACGTGACTTCGCACCTTGAGGCCCTTCAATGCGGATCGACCCTTTGCTAGGAGCGACTCGGTCGAGAATAGGTCGTCTTGCCGCTGATCATGGCCAGCGATGTTAAGGAAGACATACACCAGCTGCATGCTGTCAGCTCAGTACATAAAAGCTTCAGTTATCAGACGCACCCGCGCATCTTCTCTTGGTACACCGTTGGACAAGAGCAAGTTTATCAAGGTCGCAATATTGGCAGTCTGCGTCTTCTGATACCGCAGCGCGTAGAGGATTACGAGTCGCAGTTTATGCCAGGGTGATACCGTCGGGTCCGTGACTATCGCTTGCACTTCCTGAACGGTTGTTAGCTTACATGGCTGCGACTGTACTTGCGCATACTACCTTGATATCCGCACCAGAACTTGTCGCCAACCCCTGCTCGACCTCACCGATGACCAGTAACTTGTCCCGCTCTACCAAACGACTGAGCTCGCCAACCAGGGCGACGTGCTTGCTGACATTGCCGCCAAGTTTACGGAATTCTGGGTACTCCTCGACGAACCGCTTCATGTCCGATATCGAGTTGATGGCGTTCGGTGCGTGCGCGGCGGATCGCGCCTGGTACGATTGCACGTACTCCTTCAACGAGCCACCGAGATCACCGAAGGTAGAGAGGTGGTGCGCTTGGAAGAATGGGTCAGTGGAAGTGGTGAGGGTGATTTCCTGTGAATGAGTTAGCACCTGAGTGTTATCCTGAAGCGTTCGGCGGACATACGGATAGCTCTGGCCTGATGTCTGGCACAGTGCGCAGACTGACGCGACCATTCTGTATCCCGAGCAACTCGTGAACCATCGCCTGGTACGTCCATTGCGATAGGAGAGGTGTCACAGGATCGTTCCGCCGGTCGAGGATGAGGAGTAGAGGTGGTATTTGGGTAGGGCGGAAGTCGAACAGTTGTTCTTCTGCGTGAATACGGTGCTGGATCTCGCCTGCAAGCTTGTGTGCCATACCGCTCATCTTCTCGTAGCGTATTGTCGGCTTCTTCTTGAGACTGAGCAGCACTGCGGTGATCCCCTGTACGGCGCGTTCCAGCGCTTGCGGATTCCATGAGTTTGGGTTGGATCCGTACAACGGTTTCTCGGCGGATGGTGTCTGGTTGAGGGAGAACAGGGATGGGAGTAGTGGTGCATAGTCCGCGAAGTACTCCTGAGCACGAGTTAGGGCCAATCAACGAGCGATATCAACGTACGCACCTGCACCTCCCTCACCACCTCATACTCGTCCGCCTCCGCTAGCCTCTCAATGGCCGACTTGGTGAGGATGTTGCTGAAGTCTGCGCGTCGTGTTAGCGAGCCGGCGAACGCGCAATGCACGGTGTATATGATTCACCACGACTGACACAGGTAATACTCTCCGTACTTTGGCTCCTTCAGCTCGAGCTGCATCGCTTCGAGGCTGTCTTCGTTGTTCTGCAGGAAGCAGACGCACTTCATGTGCGTCATGCGCTCGCGCTTCTTGTTGTCGATGCGGTCGGTCAGGTACACCTGGTGGGCCAGTAGTGTAGACTGTGTTGAGGCTAGAGAGACGATGGGGGTCTGCTATGATCAGATCTCTGCTGCTACGGGGGGATGCACCGCGCACCGTATGTGAGTCCAGAAGGAGGACCTTCATCGCCGAGGGCTCTGAGACCATGCGCGTAACATAAGTCTCAACTGCCTTGACGACGTCCATCCTGGCGACTGGGCAAAGCCGCAGCCGATGTCTACAACTTTTGGAGAATCCGATATGAACGTGAAGGTCAAGGCGCGCTGCGGCGCGGCATCATTCGCGAGTCGCGATGGACCACGCGTCTCGATCTCTCTCCTTCGACCACCATTACCGCACATTACCGTGCCCCTCGCTCCCCCAAGCAGAAGACGTCCTCCAGCATATAGCGAATACCGCGTCATACCAACATCTGCGCGACAGATATCTTCTCTCGGAGCAAGCTACCTCAGTGCCCAGCGCTCAAGTAGAGCAACTGAAGTCCTATCTACGCGACTTGTGAACTACGTATCCCACTCTCTGGACCTTTAGATGAGAGCTACGGATCAGGCCAAGATCCACACCTGCCCGCTCGCGCCTGTACGCCCACTGCCAGTCGAGACCTTGACGCAGGTATCCGAACAAACCCTTGCCGTGGACTGGCAACACCATAGCATCGGTACGAAGACACTGAACTTCGCCCAAGTCTGCTATAGATGGCGGATGGTGGCTCGGGGATCCGCAAAGCTGTGGACCCATGACAACCACCCCACGCACGGGTGGAAGGACGCGGCACTCGCATTCCTGCAACGGTCCTACCCTGTACCTCTCGCCACCAGCTTTGATCTCTTCACGAGGGAGGCTGGTACAAAACGTTCGAGGATGTCTACCTTCACGACGAGTTCTGGAGCGATGAAGTTTGGTCGGCCATGTGTGCGCAGGCAGGGCGATGGAAAACGTCGCGTTCCAGCATATGCCTCCCCATGCTCTGCGACAGCGACAGCCTCCTCTGGAGCTCTTCGCCCTTGAGCGACTGGCTATCACCTCTCACGAGACAGACGGGATCACGCTAGACTTCTTCGAGAGTGCGCACAACTTACAGCGCCTGTCCATCGACTACCACCACATGCCTACCCCGTTGATCCTCCCAACGGCGTGGAAACTCACGGATTTGACTATAAAATGCGGAGAGGGTGCATTCGGCAACGTAAGGGCCAGCCTTGGTCCATGTCTTCAGGCCATATCCGCGTGTAGCCCTACGCTGGAATACTGACACATAACAGCCATCGGGCTTAACGCCCATCATTGTGGCACGGAGAAGCTGACGACAGAAGCTGACGACGTACCCCGCCCTCAAGGAGCTTATCCTCGTCGGTGCTGCCCATCTCCTTACCCTCATCACCGCGCCGAGCCTCGTCGGTGTGCGCCTCGATACCACATCCGTACCACAGGCCAACTCCTGGAATGACCTCCCCGCTTTCGAAGACATGGTCGTGCGGTCGTCTGGATGCTCCAACATGCTTGTCCTCACCCTCACCAACGTCCGGCAATCGGTGCCCAACTTGATCCATTGCCTCAGGCGTCTTCCGTCGCTCACCTCTCTCTCAATCACGGACAATGAGGGTCTCGAGTACCCCGTGACGCACGCGTTGGTGCAGGAAGAGCTGGTGCGGGCGTTGACGCGTACGAAGCGGTCGACAGAGAACCTCCTTCTCCTACCAAAGCTCAAAGACCTCTTGCTCTTCTACCATCGCGTGCGTTACGAGGAGGACGAAGAGGAGCTCCAGTACTACGATCCGGACAAGTACATGCGGAGGGCCATGAACAGGATGGAGCGTTCGCGTTCCCGGCGCATAGTCGGGAAGGGACTCGTGCTTGAAGCGCTGGAACATTTTGAGACGGACTGTCGGGACTTCTGGGACGGGGAACTGGAAAAAATAGAAGACTGAAATCGCATATCTCCGAGCTCATGCAGCTTTGACCTGAAATCAATAGCTGAATATCATCCTCCCTGTTTTGCATGTCAAACGCTCCCGATTCCTTGAGATTGCTTGAGTATATATAGTAGCCAAGCTATGAACGCTGCCGGCGTCATGTCACACGCGCGACGGGCGTCGTGAGCATGCCTTGCGCGGCGACCTCCGTATGGCGCTTGTTCTCGCCAGACCGATCTTGAAAGCTCGAAGGTGGTCATACTATATCCAGGCGACTGAACAGTATTTCTCAGTACTTCTATACATTCGAAGCTACACTAAACAGACTTGGGGGAGTCGTCACCTACTCACTATCAAAATCTTCTGCTTCGCAGTCCATACCGCGCACTTCCTGGTCAAGGCCCTCGTCATAGTGGATACAGTCCGACTGCACAAACTCCGCGGGTGGCAGATAGTACCGTGAGTTAACGTGCACCTGCAAAAGAGCGAGTTCACTGCCATCGAGAATGACCCCCCTCTCGCTGCGTGATCGCGCCATGAGCCACAGTGCAGTGTCCACTTCATCAGAGACAAGATGGACATGAGAGCTTGAGCCGAAGTGTAGGCGCAGGTGCGAAAGCTGAGGGAGCAGGCGCATGCTGTCCGCATCCGCTTCGTCTCGTGTAAGGAGCTGCATTATACCTTCCGATATAACCACACCATCCGTCCTCCGAACTGGGTTACGCAGGGAGAGCGTCGTGATGGAAGGAAGAAGCATGAGACAATCGCCGATGCCGTCGTCGATGTCGGGAAACATGCGCAGGTCGAGCCTCTGCAAACGCGGGCAGAACGAGGAGTGCCGCACCATCTGGGTGAACGCGGAAAACAGTACACCATCGTCGTCATGATATTTCCCAGTGAGCACGACACTCTCGATCTCGGGAGCACTGATGAAGTGACAAAAGTGGATAGCTTCCCGCGAGAGGTGAAGCCGTTTCAAAGCAGGAAAAGAAGTGCGCTGCTGCTGGCTGAGCATAGTAACTGCGACACCATCAAAGATGTCCGCCTCGAGAGTGCAGTGCTCCAGAGAGGATGCACAGGAAAGCACTGCTTGAACGCAGGGCGCGATGTCGGGCTGGAATGCCCCGATGGAATCACCGCAGACAATCTTGAGTCGAGTGATCCTCCACGAGGAAGGAAGGACAAGGTTCGAGGGCTCCGCACAATACCAGAGGTGAAGCGTCTGTACGTGAGGTGCATGCTTGAACGCATGAAAGGGAAGAGGGCCCGCTAAGATAGACTCCCAGTTGTCTGCTCTGGGAGCTCTGAAGCTGAGCATGAGCTTGCGAAGGAGGGGGAAATGATTGTCTTCAAAGACAGAGTACTGCCCGATAGGGACTCTGGACAGAGAAAGAGTGTGCAACCTGTGGGTATGACTCGCAATGTATGACCAGATATTTGTATCCTCCGCCGCTTTGCCAATCTCGCGGTCAAAGTTGGACGCGTCGATGGATATGCGCAGGGAAACCTGCCTCGACCTGTGAAGGTAGCGCTTCGCGACATCCACCCACTGCAGGGCTTCCTGAGCACTGCTAGGCCGAATGTTGAGGTTCGACCAGAGCGTCGCAGTCCCCAACGCAGTTGCACGCCACGTATAGCACACCTCAGCGACGTTGAGCGGGCTGCGGCCAGCGGGGTGATTGCAATAGTCCGCAGGCAAAGCGAGCAGGAAGACGTCAGACAGGACTTCCTGAGGTAGGCGCCGGACGGGTGCCACCAAGCACTTCGTGATAGCGGACTGCCGGCGGATCGCGCTGAGACGCGCCTGCAGTCCTGCTATTTGAGCGTTGATCTTTGAGTCGAGATCGTCCAGACGCCAGGCGTGTGCGCGCAAAATTTCGGCAGTATGACTATCCGGAATGTAGCCTTCTCGACAGTGATCAATGGTAGCGAACCTAGCAGCCTCTGCGATTGTCGGACCCTCGTCGATGTCCATAATGAAGCGAGTGCCAGGTACGCTGAATTGGCGGGAAAGGAGATGATATAGCGATTGAGATGATCCTAGCTAAATCAAGAGATCAGCTAGTAACAACAATAGAATATAGAGTACTCACTCACGAAGGTCGCCGGAGTCTACTTGGACGGTGCGACAAAGATCTAGCCACCCGGACTAGCTTCGA